>JAMXBB010000002.1:71138296-71204267 GCA_024138015.1 Lumnitzera littorea | reverse complement strand
TAAAATAATAATTAAGGAAGATTTCGCTTCTCTTGAGTTAAAGTAAGGGAATCTTTATAACCCTTTCTTGATTGATTTATTCTTTTTTAATCTTTAGTTTAGTTTCTGCTTAAGTGTAGTGGCTAACTTTGAAACATCTAGATTGATTACCGAAATTCACTAGTTCTTAATTTGTTGTTATTTAAGTGTTCTAAATATATTGCACAGGCAAGGAAATAAGGGTGACTCGAGAAAATTTTTGCTAAACTATTAAATTTAAGGATTTACTTTTCTAAGATTATAATTAATCGTCTTATCCTTGAAATATTTCTCTTTGATTTTCATTATTTTGCTTAAGGATAAGCAAAAGATTAAGTGTAGGTGAATTTGATAAGTCTAATTTAGAATACATTAATCTATAAATGTAAGAGTACTAAATTAATCTATAAACTTGATGATATTATTTTATGATCATTAATAATTATATAAATAAATTAGTATTATATGAATTCAATTATTGGAAATTATATTATTGATTAATTGTTATTTATGTGTCGTATAGTTAATATTATTATTATGTCTTATAAATTTCCTTAGGATCATAATAAATATTATTCATAATATTAGAAATATTTAAAGGAAATTCAAAATTTTATTATATTTATTTATGTCTTTAGCTTACTTATCTTCTTTATTTTCTTTTATTTACTTTACTTTTACTACTTTATACTTGATACACGTACATAATATAATTATTGTATTAATATTTCAAATTTTGACCAAAGGTGAACATGTATTTTTCAATGTAATTAATGTTATTTTCTTTTCCTTTTTCTTTTTCCTTTTCTTCCCTTTGTCCCTCTAATGCCATGAGTCCATGTGTTCCTTTGAATTCTCTACATCCTTCTTCTTATTTCTAACATTAAATAATAAAAAATTGAAGTCTTAAAACCCAATTTTTGGATTGACACTTCCACTTCCCCATTTTATCTTCTTCTTCATTTTATATTTTTTTTTTTCCATTTTCTCACCTAACATTCCACTTTCAACTACACCTCTCATTTCATCTTCTCATCAATACTTAGAAGGAGAAAGAAAAGGATTTCTACATCAAACCATATTCAAAATAAGTATATACATTTCCTGGTATTTTCTTTGTATTTGTTGTAGTATGTGAATTAGGTTTTAGATATTTTCTTGTATACTTATGTAAACTATCATATTTGATCTATTATACATGTAACTTAATGTTTTGTAAATAAAATTATTTGTATTTGTATTAAAGTTTATGTATATGAACATATTTCTTTTAAAAATTATGTGTAAATTTGTATATATATTAATATACATATAGATATATACTCTATATATAAGAATATGTTATAGATTTAGTAGTTATATATATATATAAACATACATACACATATTATAGTATGTACATAAGTTCCCATATAGAATATAATAAGTATTTATATATACATATACTAGCGGATCGCGTACCCACAATACATGTGCTAAGAGATGAAGCAAAATAACCGTTGAAAGTTGAGGTAGAGAAGAATCACCATTGAAAAGAAATCCTGATAATAAAAAAGGTTATGGTAGATAAAGCAGTGAATAAAAGATGCTACAAGTTTAGCCACTTACAACTATGATAAGAAAAAGTATAAATTGTTAAACCCAAAAATAAATAAATAAATAAAAATGGACTACAAATTTCATCATCAAAACATAAAATTATATTCAAATTGAATAGGATTAGTCATTGAACCCCAAATTTGACACCTTTAACATTTTCCAATGAGAAAACAACGTCGTACATTGTTTATATGATGCCACATAATTAATACTAAACCAAAACCTTCACAATTAAACAAATGTACATTACATCATACACCTTATAAATTCAAGCATGACCATATAAAGATCATTTTAAAAAAATAAAAATTAAACTCAATCAATGCTAGAGATATTCGAATAGAGTTGGCCAATGCTAATATACTTATAGCCAAACTAAAACAATAATATTAAGAATAAAAAAAAAAAAGTCATTTCCATTAACGTAATTGAGTTGTATGGATAAATTCTCTATGAGATGATTACGTGAAGTTCTAAAAAGAGACAACATTTAACTTCAAATTTATTCTACTATGAAGAGAATGATGATGGAGGTCTAAAATTTAATCTTCAAAATTATCCAAACAAAATAGATGATGAAGAACTAAAATCTCAAACTCCTTGCAAAAATATAAAAAAAAAAAATTTATGATGTTACTAATGAATCATCAATGATTGAAACTTTATTAAAGAAAAAACCAATCCAACATTAAAGAGGAAGAAGTTTGATCAAACCAAGAAGACCATCTCTTGTGTTAAATATTTTGGTAAAATTACTGCTGCAATTGAGACATCGAAGATTTCCTACCTAGTTGTCATTGGAAAATGGAGTTTATCCAGGCCATGAAAATACAAAGGAGTAAGATGTGAGAAAATAAATATAAAATGGAAAAGAAAATAAATAAATAAATAAAGAGATATTGTGGCAATTTTTTGCATTAATCCATGCTTACCTGGTTTAGTGGCAATGGTTGGAAGTAGCCATAGATTATGAAAAAATGAATCAAGTGGCTCCATGGTAGAATAGCAAGACAACATAGTCTTCTATATATGATAAATGGAGAAGGAAGGCACTTAGAATAGCATAGATGGAGAAGGTCGTTACATGCTAGAGTACATGGAGAGAGGTGAAGAAAGAGAAAAAAAGAGAGGTAGTGAAGATGGACAATTTTATCAATATAAAATATTAATAATTGATTTTAAAAATATGAGTCATTTGCGATTATAAGATACTTTTAGACTATTTTAGTAAAATCAAAAATAAAATGAGGAGGCGGTTACTTAAGCGTTAAAGGGCTTTAATAATTGGCAACAACTCATACTTTAACATTTTGATCATAGTCATGACACTTGAAAATCATTTTGACTATGTCCTCCCAATTAAGATTATAATTGCCATCTCTTATTCTAGAATATGTTGATACTTATAGTTTTACATTCTTGAGCCCTCAGGAAGTTTAGACTTCTCTCACTAAGTATTTATCATAGTAGTCTCTAGTCTCATCGTCATTATACTCAAGCTTAATCCTTCGATGAGCTTAGGCTCCATGCCTTGCTCCGTTAACTTGCTTGTCTCAAACTGGATTTACACACTCATCAATTAGAGGAGCTTAGATAATATTAGGGGTGGCGTTTAGTGGCCTATTCTCTATCAACCTATATAAGGTGACAACCAAATCAACTACCACAATGTTTAAGTCACATATTTGCTTTCAATACTCTCGGTGTTTTTGGTCAATCTTTCCTTATCTTGTGGGCGTCAATCTCTACGTCCCCAATACTACTATGTACACTAGGATTCAACATTCTCATAAGGGTAATACAAAGATTCAATAACCATACTCAAACACTTCGATCCAAATTTATAAAAACTTTAGCACATACAATACCATAAAGAATTCAAACACCCAAGAAACACCTGCTCCCAAACAACTTACATATGATTACACTCCAACTAAGCCAATAACTTGTCAAACACTTGAACAACACAGTTTAACAACACTTCAAGCACAATACAACGGTTACATTACTCTTCAAACATAGCAGCTATGTTACTAATGAGTTAGTAGCTTTACTTACAATAACAACTCAACTCCAGTAACAACACCATCATCACCAATGTTTTGATACCAAAATGGTGTACCATACAGATGAACACATGCAATATTGTCACACACAGAACAAGGGGTGGATCTAAATTGGCCTATAGCTTGGAAGGTAAAGGGTAGTTGAAGGTTAAGCATATATGTACACCAGCATTATGGGTGTTACACACCATGGAAGCATACACATACCTAATAACTAACTTAATATGACACATAAGCCAACTACTAAGGTTACTTATCACTAACCTTGCTTAAGGGTTAGATAAGAGCAAGAGCTTTACACTTGGAAGCTTTAAGGCTAAGGCTACTTAAGAACAAAATATAGAAGAAGATAATGATTCATTAATTGTTGCACTAATACTATTTTTTTTTATATTTATATTACCCATTTAGGGTTATGTACAAGGAAGGTACAGTTACAAAAAAGGATTCCAATAAAAAAATAGAAAATAATTCATTATACGAATATTGTACAAGGGTAAAATGGATAATCTACTAATGAAAAATGTGTGTATACAAGTAGTACGATGTTAGGCAGTTTCAAAACACTTGTCGATGGATGATTGGTAGCTTTGCTGGTATGAGGTAATGAATTCTACATAGATAGGTTGAAGGTTGGATTTTCGTAAACAATTTGGATTTGTAGATGGATAACTCTAAAATACCTCGGTTAAGTTGATAGAGTGGCTTGCTGAGTCATTTGGGTCAACTAAGAGGTATGTGAGCTCTATTAAAGAGATAATGAAGTGTTGGTGAGAGCTTAGGTAACATAATAGCTCAAACATCTTCAAAATCTTAGCCCCCTTTTCATTGAATTGTGGGGAAATAGCTCAACAAACCAAGTTGACCAATTTACGAACTCGAGATCAGGTCAAAGGGCCTCGAAGTTGATTCTTATAAGAAATTCCATAATTTTCCTCCTATGAAGAGTTATGGATCACAAAATATGCCAATAAAGAATTATTTGAGTTTGCTTTGGCTTGGTGAAACCACTTTGCCATTTGGTGCAATTTTTAAGGTTAAACTTATGCATCTTTAGAAGATACCATGCTGTTAAAGATGTCTTGATTTAGGAAATTTTATCTTAATTTATCTTGTTTCCTATTTTATTTGTTTCAATTTTATTATATTTCCTTATTAATTTAAAGTTCTAAGATTATAAATAGCCTTATTGATGCGAACTAAAGCTCACATACCTCTTAGTTGACCATACATTCAAGTTGGTGACTAGCGATTTGAAGTGCCAATTAGGGGTGATAAGCCAACCATGTCGAGCTAAGCAGATAATTCTTCCGAGGCGAATTTGCCTTAAACATATTTAGTATGGCTTAGATTCAAGTCGACTGAGCTGATGGTTGAATAAGTCAAGTTGATGCTTGAGTGTAGTTCAGGTCAGCAATTAGAGACCAATGATGAGTGCGAGAGGATTTAGCTCGACTAAGGCATCAAGTTAGTAGATCACAACAGCTCAGACTTTAATGGTAGGTTATAAGAAAAGAATTTGCTGGGCCATAGTTTCCAGCCCTTAAGCTTGGGTTAAGGCTTTAGTGGCTTGATTCCTATCACCTATGGAGTAGTTGTTTTGAAAATAATGAATTAATATAAAGTTTATTATTACTCTTATATTCTTATTTCAAGTCATATGCTACATGACTGGAGGCAAGTGCACCTATCAAATTATACTATAGTAAAACAGATTTGAGTTCCAATGTCAATCCCTTAAGGACAACCTATAAGTGCAAATATCGGTACTTACCATTTTCCTAATATTTAACCCAATAAGCAAATTCAATTAATTAAAGACAACTAAATTAAACTATTCTGATTAAAATTAAACAAATAACAAAATACAAGATAATTAAAATTAACTAAGAACGCATGAACTTAGTATTCAATTACTGATCCCCATAGAATAACTATACATTTTATCAATTTCATTCTTGTCTATTAGACCATAGAGATTCCTAATATGAATTAACCAGACTCACGTCTCTTAATTGATTCATAGCTCTAATTATACTCTATCTGAATCGCTTCCACAATAAAGTATCTCAAGATTGTATTAAGATCTTGAATCCCTCTATTAGGTTGCCCTAATCTAGAGAAACTAAATAACTAATCTCTTAGTCTATTCAATTACTTCTAATTACACCATTCTATATACTATAGGATCTAGTGAACTTTATAGCAAACTCAAATATTGAATCAATAACCCAAGTAAATATTAATTTAAAGACAATAGAGTACAATGTAATTAGATCACAATAATAAGAAATCATAGATTGATGATAAAAGAAAACTAATTACATAGAAACTAAGTTTCACAATAATTGAATACTAAAAGTAAATTAAAACATTGAGAAAACAAGGATGAAGTCTATTTTATTAATTGCTCTTTGGTTCTCTCTCTATATTCTATCTAATTACAAGGCTTATAAGGCTATTTATAGTATAAAAGAAACATTGGAATGTATCTCCAAAATATCTTTTCAATATTTTTCTTTTCAGATCTGGCTTCAAAGATATATGGAAACATAACATTTTTAAGGGCTTCAAATCTTTTCAAAAATAAGAAGATTAACAAGGAGTGACATGTTCATACCATAGATCACGGTCATGACTCTAGGCATGTTCTTCTCCTTTATGTTCAACTTTTACTTTTCAATGACATTCTTAAACAAGAGGTACACGGCTAGTGCAATGACTCCTACTAATGATTTTTTATTTCCCAACTCAGTGATCACAATTCAAAATATGCAATTTTTCCTAACATTAAATCTTGCATAAGTTTAAGAGAAATTAATGAATTTTATATAAAAATTGAGTTTATATACAAGATGAATCAACTTGAGCAAAATTGATAAAAATATATGAAATGATCAATTTTTAGTTAAATTTCACTAATTTTATCCTATGCATACAAGTGCATGGGTGCTACCATGGTCTTACTAGCCCCCATTAGTCAATCAAGGAGACAAAAATAGTGAAGTGTAGGAAACAAGCCTACCGATTGGTTGGTAGCCATACTATGGACCAATCAATGTGCCCTCAAACATCAAGGGTAAGCCAACATCTTAGGCTATCAATTAATTGAAGATGTAGTTGGTGAATTCTTATAGTTTTTATATGGATTTGTGTATTTAGTTATAATTTTGGTGTTTAATGCCTTGTTTAAACTTGTTGAGGTACTACAAATTGATCCTCTTAATGGTTTTCTTGTAAGTATGAGATTGAGAGGAGATTAGGTATAGGAAATTCCTTAAGAGTGAAATTCCTTGTATGATTATGAGATCGAGAGGAGATTAGTCATGTAATTTTCAACATGAGTCATTGAGTTTGTAAAGTATTGATAAATGGATTTTTACAACTGTGAGACCAAATGAAGATTAAGAGTAAGAATCCCATTGAATTCACACTACTTTAAGTGGTTCTAGTAAATTATGATAGGTTATGAGAACTAGAGGAAATTGACTCCCTAATTTCTAGAACTAAAACACCTAATTCATGACAAGAATTAATGTGATTAGTTGATTGTGAAGGGAAATGAGACCAAGAGAAGATTTTTTGCTACATAGTTGAGTGAGATGCCCTACTTAGATAAAGCTCAAGTGAATTCTATTAAAACCCAGTTAAAAATCATACCCAATAGCCTAATGGCATAACTTTATCACTACATCGAAAACATGACATAAGCTTACGTCTTTAGAATTTGTATTAGTTGTTATTTGTCTTCCCTACTTATACTTTCAATTACAACTTATCACTCTTTATTTGATTAGCATATATTAGAGTAGTAGGTTACAATCCAACACTTAGATAAGTTCTTCTCTTCAAGGAAATGACTTGGTGAATACCCACCGGTCAGTTAAGATGACACATGTTTAAAATTGTTATTTTCAAAAGTTGTTTCTACCAATGTATCATGTCGTGCTATTAGTTTTTTGCACCATTGCTAGAGAGAAGGAAATTGTTTTAATATTAGATAAACCTAGGACTCTAAGCCTAAGCACTAGTATAGTCATAGTTGTTAGTTTCAGTTGGTAGCTTAGTGTAATTTATATTAATTTTGAGTAGTTTAGTAGTTGAAGTTACTATCTTTATATGCTTGCTTGTTTAGTATAGCTAATTCCATTATTCTCTTGTTAATTAAAGTTGTTTTAAATATAAAGTTTGAAACTTTATTATTAGATTTTTTTATTGAGTGCTGAATTGTCCTTACCCAATTTGTTGTTAAGCTAAGAAGAGTGTCATTTAT
Source organism: Lumnitzera littorea (assembly GCA_024138015.1). Lineage (NCBI taxonomy): Eukaryota > Viridiplantae > Streptophyta > Magnoliopsida > Myrtales > Combretaceae > Lumnitzera > Lumnitzera littorea. The sequence goes on along the minus strand of JAMXBB010000002.1, from coordinate 71,196,311 downwards.
ATATTTACAGGTTGTACTATGGCTAATGGGAGTCAACTTCTGACCATATCTAAGCTAAAGCCAACCAATCTGAAGCTGAGATTGATCAAGTTTTGCCAAAGCCAATCTAATAACAGATGATCGAAGGGAAGAAAAGGAGACACTCGGCACCAAGTCTGTCATCAGCCGAGAAGCCAAGAGACCATACAGCCGAAGTCTCGAAGCTAAGGATCCACTTGGCTCTACATCGAAAGACTAATGTCGACTAATTCTATCACTCATCAATTATGGGTCGACCTTTCTAGTGTCTTGGCTAAGCATTGCAAAACTTCAGAAGCTTCTCCTTGGATGTAGACATCCAACTTCTAACCCCACTCAATTCAAATCTTACTCCTTCTAGGATAAGCTGAGTAACTGCATGCCTACTTCTATTAAACATACAGTTTTGTATTCTTATACATGTTTTTCTTTATTTTATTTATGGGCCCAATTCTTTAGGGTTTAAGGCCTTGTACATTATTTACAATTTTGCTACTGAGGTTTAGGACTTGCTATAAATAACAACATTTGTAATCATAAAAAGGACTAACGATACAAAGACATAGTGAAGAATATTCTCATATAGAGTGAAACTCTCCTCTTTCAAGCAAGGCTACACTTAAGCTAGCATTTGCCAAATTATTGAGTGTTAATTAAACTCTTTAATCATTCCTACATTCTTATAAGACCCTAAGATTGTGGTAAACCCTCACTTGAGCTGGTTAGTGAGTTGCATCTAACCCTTATTTGAATTCCAAACAACATTTAGTGTTCCTAAGTTATATCGAACCCTATTTCGAGCTCAAACCCCTGATTGTGTTTGTGTCTTGGTGCATGATATCCATACACGTTCACACTCAAAAACCCCCTTATTCTCATTCTCACTCGAACCCAGATTACACCGTCTTCCTTCCAAGATCTGCTACCCTACAACCATTCACATCATATTGGTATCAAAGCTTTAAGGAGACAAACATGCTAGTGTTCTTCAAAGTTGATTCATGGTTTGAACATTTTTTATAAGCATCATTTTGTAGTTAGTATATTGTTCACGTTTTTTTAGTAGTCGTGGTATTGTGCTACAGCTAAGTCCAGTAACAGTAATTTCAATAGTTGATTTTAGTTATTATGGAAGTATTTGTCAGTAGTGGTAGCTGCAAAAGCTAAGTAGTGGTTGTTTTAGGTTACTATAATTGTGTTTTGTTGTTTGTTCAATTTTCTGGAAAATTATTATATGGACAAGAATGTCTGAGGATAGTGTCAACAACACTAGTGATAGTCCTTGTGGAAGCTTGAGGAGACATATTGATAACTTAGGATATCAAATTCAGAATCTTACTAACTCTATCTAAAAACTCACTGGATTAATCAAAGGCCACAAACATAATGGCCGAGAAGAAAGAAGGGAATGAACACTCGCAGTAGAAGTAGTTCCAATGAACTTGACAACAATGAGCGACAGCTAAGAAGAGCTACCGAGTTGAGAAGGAAAGAAAACCAACCTGTGCCAAGAAGAAGAAATGAAAGGAGTGTTGACTTCGAAACAAACCAAGAAGCCTAGAGAAGAGAGCCAAGGTCGAGAAGGGATATAGCTGAGTAGAGCTCTAATAGAAGTGGCTAATCCAAGGTGAACCAACTAGCTCGAAATGCAAGGAATGAACCTTGAGCACCTAGTTGAGGACTTAATAATATAAAGCTTAAGTTACTGACCTTCAGTAGAAGTAGCCGACCTAAAGAGTTCCTTAATTGGGTTCCCTAAGTCGAGAAGTTGTTCTAGTGCTATAAGTGTGATGATCGAACAAAGGTTAAGCTAGCTTTAATATCCCTTGTTTAATATGCAAGTCTTTAGTGGGATAAGTTAGTTGCCAAGTGAGATGCTGAAGGAGAGGACTTGATCAAAACTTGGAGGCTTATGAAGCGATTGATGAATCAATGCTTTGTGCTAACCTACTTCAAGCAAGAGATGCTCCATGCGTTCCAACACTTGAGACAAGGTCGAAATACTATTGATGAGTATTTGCAAGAGTTTAAGACCATGATGACAAGATGTGAGATTACCGAGCCACAAGACCATACCATTGCTAGATTCTTAAGTGAACTCCGAGATGATATTACTGACATAGTTGCATTATAGTCATTCAACTCTCTAGACAAGCTAATCAATTTGACATTAATAGTAGAAAGACAAAGGAGAAGGAGGCATCAGAGGCCAAGTAGCTGACCTCAACAAGGTAGCCTCAAGCTTGAGAGGTATGCCGAAAGAAAAGGGCTAGAGAAGAAGATGGAGAAAGGTGAGCTTAGCCGACCTATCTATGTTGAGAAGGAGATTGCCGAGAAAGAAAAGGCACCTGCAACAAAGCCTGAGATGTGAAATGCTTTAAATGCTTAGGCTACAAACACATTGCATCCCAACGCCTAAATAAGAGGGTCATGGTCTTGAAAGGTAAAGGGCCCAAGGCTTAAATCAAGAGTCAAAGTGATACATTGCATCCCAATGCCTAAATAAGAGGGTCATGGTCTTGAAAGGTGAAGGGCCTAAGGCTTAAATCAAGACTTAGAGTAATAAGAGTTCAAAAGACCAGTTGATAGAAGAAGATGTCTATGTTGAGGATTTGGATAAACTCTTAGCTATGGTGACACGAGTTGAGCTAAAGGCAGATCCTAGACAAAGGAAAAATTTATTTCATATGTGGTGTCTGGTGAATGGGAAGACCTGTTCCCTAGTTGTTGATGGGGGAAGCTACACCAACATCGTTTCTACCAAGTTAGTGAAAAAGATGAAATTGATGACCTACCCACATCCCCAACCCTATAGATTGAAGTGGTTTGATGACAAGGGTATGGACCATGTGCATAAGAGAGCTCGGATAGTGTTTAAGGTAAGATAATATAAGGATGAGATTGAATTCGACGTGGTCCCTATGAATGTCGTGAATTTACTTCTTGACCGACCATAGGAGTATGATCAGAAAGTAATCTATGATGGTTTCCTCAACACTTACATTGCTCGGAAGGATGGGAAGAGCTATTGATTAAGCCTCATGAACATTGAGGAAATCTAGAGACATTCGGTACCCATGGTAAAGAGAAAGGGGAAGAGAATTTTGTTTGGCATCTCAGCTCATGCTCAATGTTTAACATCAAGGACGACTTCCTTTTAGACCTGTGGTAATAATGGGAATTAGCCTCCGACCATATCCAAGCCAAGGCCAACCAATCCTAAGCCAAGACCAATTAAGTTTTGCTAAGGCTAATATAATAACAGACGACCGAAGGGGAAGAAAAGGAGACACTCGGCACCAAGTCTATCATCCGTCGAAAAGTTAAGAGATCATACAGCTGAGGACTCGAAGCCAAAGATCCACTCAGCTCAGCACCGAGAAACTAATGCCAACTAATTCTATCACTTGGCAATTATAGGTCAACCTTTCTAGTGTCTCAGCTAAGCATTACAAAACTTTAGAAGCTCCTCCTCAAACCTAGACATCCAACTACTGACCCTGTTCAGTTCAAATCCTTCTTCTTCCAAGACAAGTTGAGTGACTGCATGCTAACTTTTATTAAACTCACGGTTTGGTATTCTTGTACATGTTTTTCTTTATTTTATTTATGAGCTCAATTCTTTTGGGTTTAAGGCCTTATACATTATTTACAATTTTGCCACTAAGGTTTAAGACTTACTATAAATAGCAACATTTGAAATCATAAAAATGACTGATGATACAGAGACATAGTGAAAAATATCCCTATACAGAGTGAAACTTTCCTCTTTCAAACAAGGCTACACTTAAGCTAGCATTTGCTAGATTATTAAGTGTTGATTAAACTCTTTAATCTTTCCCGTGTTTTTATTAATCTTGACCCTAAGATTGCGGTAAACCTTCACTTGAGTTAGTTAGTGAATTGTATCTAATCTTCATTTGAATTCCGAGTAACATTTAGTGTTCGTGAGTTGTATGGAACCTTATTTCAATCTCAAACCCATGATTGTGTTTGTATCTTAGTGCATGATATCCGTACACATTCACACTGAAAAATGCCCCTATTCTCGTTCTCACTCAAACCTTGATTGCATCATCTTCCTTCCGAGATCTGCTACTTTGCAACCATTCGCATCAATGGTAGTTCGGTTATAATTGGAAAGGAGTGGATATAGGGATTATTGGTTTATATGTACAAAGGAGTGAGAGAATTAGTTAAGGAATTTGACCCTAAGATAGATCGAACATTTCATCGTAAGATTAGACAAAGAAAGAAGAAGAGATGAGTTAAGAGATATGGAAACCTACAAGGACCTTTTAACAAAGAGAATGGAAACGAAGTTAATGGGAATAGAGCCCATTGAAATTGGAATAGCAATAATTGAGCTTTATGGGAATATTGTGTCCCATATTTGAATAAAGATGCACTACCAATCTCCTGGCCAACTATTTAAGTAAACAATTTTGGAACTAAAGTTAGCCTTGATTTAGATGGTGTAGCTTAAGAAATCTAGTGGATCACCATCTAAGGAACCCCAATAACCACCCCCCATCCCCTCCCCACCCCCCCAAACCAATAAACATATTCAAAACTTTTTACAATTATATGCTACTATGAAAATAAATGGGGTGTCTATCAATACGATCCACTTAAGGTTATTCCCATTTTCATTAAGAGAAAAGGAAAGAAGTAAATTCCTAACCACCCAATTCTATCACTACTTGGGATGGGCTTGTTCAAAAGTTTTTGTCTTATTTCTTCCTACCAGGTAAAACTTTGAAAATGAGAAATGATATCACCCTATTCAAGCAATTTGATGGGGAGTTGTTATTCGAAAGTTGGGAAAGGCTTAGAGAGTTGTTAAGGAAATGCCTCCATTATGGTTTGCTCATGTGGAGTGTTATAAACACTTCTTATAATGGTTTAGGGGATTAATTAAAGATGACGGTTGATGTTGCTTTTAGAGGAAGTCTAATGAACAAAAGTGCTAAAGAGGGGTATGAAATGTTTAGACAATGACATCACATGCTCATGATTAGCATTTTAAGAGAGCTCAACCAAGGAGGGTTGTCAGCTAAGAGAGCAAGTCATCTCACTTACCGCCGAGCTTGCTTATACCAAAGCCAACAACTCTAGCATTTATAAGCAACCTTATGAAAATTATTACATATGTGGTGGAGTAAGGCATGTGAGCACAAGCTATTAAGTTGGAAACCCCTTTACGTCATTAAGAGACAGTCAAGAGGAACAAGTTAATGTAGTTATGATAGAGAAATTATGACCCTTACTCAAATACATATAAGCTAAGTTGGAGACATCATCCTAATTTGTCGTAGAGAGATGATTAAGGAAGAGGATTTAATAGAGGTTTTCAAGGACCTAAGATACAAGTTGGCCAACACTAGTCACTACCTCCACCTTTACTTATACAAAATTTAAAGGAAGAAGCTATTAAGAAATTAATGAGAAACTTTATCCAAAAGTGTGACATGAGAATGAATGTGTGATACAAGAGAAGTGCACCTATCAGTTTTAATATAGCGGATGTAAGTCCGAGTCAATTCCTCAGAGACTTTAAGTACTAATATTAACCTTAGCTCTATTATCTAACCGGAAAATTGTGATGGGTTGCATACTAACCTAATTATGAGACTTGATTAAGCAATTTAGAAAGCGATAAAATTAAGAACGACTTCAAGAAAGTAAATAACGTATTTAGGAATTATTTCCCCTAGTGTTTAACATGTGACCGCTTAAAATGTGTCCAATTCAATCTCTATTGTTCTTTACCAGAGGGATTCACAATTAAAGTTAACACCTTTCTCAGGCATATTAACCCTGATCCTAAATTATTTACTAGAATCTCTTCACTTAGTAATATAATTCAGAATTGCATTAATGTATAATGAATTCTCACACAAAAGAACAACTTTCCGAAAGAATCATGCATCTTATCTCTAAGTACACATGTAATTCTCTCCACTTATGTCAAGATCTCATTACACATGTGATGTTTCAATCATCATGCATAATATCATAGATTGATACCCTAGAAATATCAATTAACAATTAAAAAACATAATTGAATCAAGAAAAAAAAGAGACTTTATTGAAAATTATCAATAAATCTAATAGTCACATGAAACCCTAGATTCCATAATCTTAAATATAAAAATCTTAAGCTATCATAATGAAACTAAAAACGAGTTGCAACAAAATCAAGAAATAAAACATGAAAAACCCCTTTTATTGATGAAAAATCTCTTCAATCTTGAAGTTAGGTATTGCTTTCACCTTTTGCTCCTCCTTTTCTTCAAGTCTCTTCTATTTTGAATGTCCAAAGTTATGTGCGAAACCCTAATAAGTCCTTTTATAATGTATTGTAAAGTTTCTTTTTTCATCACTAGACACAGCCTAGGACACAATTATGTCCCCAGGTTGTATAACTTACTGACCTTGGCACTTAAAATCTTCTTAGATGGACACAGCCTGGGGCCACAGTTGTGTCCTAGACCATGTAAATTTCTAACCAAAATTTGCCACTTTCTCCTATTGTTTGTGTAACTTCAAAACTTCATAACTCATTCATTTGAACTCCAAATTGAGTGAAACTTGATTCCTTTTCTTCGTTTTCAATCCGAGAACGCGTTCAAAATTTGAAATCAAAATTTTACTCAATTAAGTATCAATTTCTTTACAAAAAACCAAAGATGTAAGGAAAATACTATAAAATCACCATTTGAAATGTATTTAAAATAAAAGTTATCAAACTTCCCCACACTTAAGCATTTGCTTATTTTCAAGCAAATAAATCAAAACAAAATTTTCGGGACAAGAAACGTTAAACAAAATTTCTCACTACTTAGGAAACCAATGAACGAATACACTTGACCCTAAGAAAAGTAAGAAAATCATTTTCAATTAACTTATAATAATAAAGTCAATCAATTTCACCCTTAACAATGTCATAATTTCACCTGACCATATTTAAATGCTCCAATAATACTTAATACAAGAGTTCACTAGTTAATTTATGGAAGTCAAAGTTTACCCGAGTCATTTAATTAAATATTCATAAACTAAAAATTGTATTTAACATCTCGCTAATTGGGAAAGAGTCATAAAAATTTTGTCCATTTAACTAAAGTGTATACAATTCTCTCTTTAATCTCACCAAGCGCTATAATCCAAAACAAACACATTTTACATCCACTCATTCTTTGATTATCCCCCTAGTTTATGTTTTTGTTGGGAGGTTTTTTAAATTTACTTTATTTAAGCACAATTACCTTTAATGGACAATTGTGTTGGTAGAGGGAAAGAATCTTGCTCTTTTAACGGACCAAGATCGATCCATACCAACTTATCCCTTATATTGATAGCAGGAAAGAACTTTGCTCTTTTGATGAACTAAGGCCAATCCATACCAATTTTTTTTTTTTCATTAGTATTGGCATTGGGACTCAATCTCGCTCTTCTGACGGACCAAGATGAATCCTTACCAATTTTTTAACTATTCATACACTTGTTATTACTTTTTACCTCCAATCATTATAATTTTTCAGGGGTTTCTTAAAAGAAGAATTTCATTTGTTTGTTTGCTAAGAATTATAAGGCTCTAAAAATTTCTAAGAGAAAGGTATACATAAAAGTAAATTTAATAATAACCATGACTAACTCTCAACTGGCGATGTTGTTCCAATCTTAAGTCTTGGAGTCCCAAACTAAATAACTCGTAACTTTGCCTTATAAAGATTTAACTAATCAATTCTAATAAAGTATAATAAGATCAATAATGATCAAGATGACATAGTTGATTTAGCCCAACACTGCAAATTCCAACACTTGTTAATCACCTATTGCAAGTTAACTTAAAAATTAATTGGGTCAAATGTAAATAATTGGTCTCCTAAATAGTAACAAATTCATATATATCATTTCCCCACACTTAATAACGTGCATTATCCTTAATATACGACTAAGAAAGCACAATAGCAAGATGTGAAACAATTAAAAAAAACATCATAGGGAAAAAGGAAGTATATGTATTAAAAAAGAAACTAATACTTCCCTGAAGTCCATAACTAGGAGGCCATCATCATTACATGTTTGATTGCACATGCCCTTGCCAACTAAAGACAAAAATAAAATGAACTAAGAAGAGGGATCAGAATCCCTCTCTCTATCATCCTCATCAATTGGTGCATCCGTCATGTTTTCATCATCGTCTTCTTTACTACCCTCATCATCCTCTTCACTACCCCCATCTTCCTCTTCTTCCAAAGCAGTATCATTCTCCTCATCACTCTCACTATCCTCATCATTTGCATCTAATTCTTTCATCTTGAGAAATTTTTCCAATTTGTCTTGGCAGATATGAAGTTTATCCACACTTTCTTGGATATAACGAATCTCAGACATCAAGATATCAAATTTGTCCTCAAAGCTTGCTAAAGGCATCTGTCCTTTAGAGGTGGTCTGTGCATGTCGACCTTGACGTCCTATTGGTAAAAGGTTCATGAGTCAAAATGAGTTAAGTTGCATAGGAGTGACTTGAGTAACAAAGGTAAGCGAGGGCCAAACTACAACCTTAGTCTGCATAGCCTACACTAGTAACATGATGTAGGGGCCACAACAAATATGCCCTTTATTCCTTGTAATAGTTACTTGGTGCCGAAAAAGTTCAACTAGCTCAATGGCTAGATTGATTGGGTGTTTATGAATAACACTATATAAGTAGAGGCAATCCTTGTTGGAAACCACACTAGTGCTTTGGCCTTAGCTGATCAATGTATGTGCAAAGAGGCAATGAAGAACATGATATTCAGGTTTGACCAATTGAGAGGCCTTACTCGTTGCTGGGTCATAAGCATTGCCATCAGTAATTTCATCCCAAAACTTCCCTGGTGTTACTCCACGTGGAAAACGACATGTTAAACGTTAGAACTCTTCTGTCTGTGTGAATTTATTCTCATAAAGACCAAGATACTTGCCCAATTGAGATATTGTCATGTGGAAAGGCTTGCCATTCAAAGTGAAATGGAGTTTGCGTTTGGGGCCCATGCCTCTAATACTCTCTTTATCTTATTTATATGTGCATAAGAACTCCAATGTCAGCTCCTTATAAATCAAAGCTTTAAGAGATAAGAATTGCTCCCAAATGTTTCCTTCCAACGGTTCCTTCATTTCATTTATTAACTCCAATTGGGCGAGAATATCCCGATCCAAAAGAAGTATGTCACTAAATGGCTTATTCTTAAGTAAATTATAGCAAGTTGATTTGTATTCCTCTTTAAATTGGAGCATTAGGTGCTCTGTTGGAGGGAGAGTGGCCAATGGTTCAACAATGGCACCTTCTTGCGTGGAAGATGATGCCGTATACTTAGATTTTCTCCAAACGGTAAGCTTTATGTGATTTTCCATTAACTACCTGAGAAGAAATACCACACCAAATAAAAAATGCTCATCTTTGCCACACTTAGTTCAAACTAAGACAAATTTATAAAGGAGTAGAAGTGATAGATATTAAAAGAAATCTCATTGGGACATTTGAACAAACATGTAGAGTGTATCCAAAAAATTAGTTGGGTTAAAAGAAATGGCTAGCAAATTCAACCAACTAGTTATACATTAGACTCTATATATTACAATCTTCTTGAGATGAAGGCTTCCCAACACTTAACCTCTAAATGTCCCAAAATCACTCTTAACAATTCTAACCCTAAATGGCGTTATTGAATAGTTGACATTGAATTTGCAAGCTAAATTCGTGTTTGATATATTATAAAGTAATATCTAGCCATGAGGGGCATCATAAAGGCACGTAAATCTATCGATACAAGGCAAATATGCATTTCTATCATGAAAAAATAAAAACTAAGTAAATTCTCAAACAAGATTCATGTTCCAACTTACAAAAGACCTAAATTTCAGTTACTTAAGCATGCTTAAACAATGATGAAAACAAAGCATGAATAAGAGAGGGCATAAAAAAATGAGATGAACTTACTTAGATCGGGTTGAATTCGATGAAGATGAAAGGTGAAGTGAATTTGTGTGTGTGTCCATAAGTGTTTGAGAGGATGTGTTTATGTTTTGATAGTGTTGTGTAGTATGTATACTAATATTGTGTGGGTACTGGGCAAACACGGGCTGGGACACAATTGTGTCCTATGCCCGTGTAACTTTCTGTTTTGGGTGTATGTTCCAAGGCGAACACGAGCTGGGACACAACCGTGTCTCACGTCCGTGTAACTTTCTGTGCTTGTGGTTCATTGAAGGGGCTTAAGTAGACAAGGGTTAGGACACAGCCGTGTCCCATGCCCGTGTAACTTTATGTGCTTTTTTTTTTTTTTTGCCTAGCCTAAATTCATGAATTTGAATGTAATAAAAATAAAATAAAATAAATAAGAAGAGAAAGAAGAGAAAAAAAATTAAACTAAATTAAATTAAATAGATCAAAGAAATAAGGCTAAGTTATATAAAAACAAAATAAAATAGAATGGACTAAAAGAACTAGAGTGCAATCAAAGAATATTAAAGCAAAACACAAATAAAAGAAGAGTTTGGCATGGGTTACCTCCCATAAAGCGCTATAGTTAACGTTGATAGCTCAACGGGATACGATTGTGGCTCATGATTGTTTTGTTGTATGAAGATAAAATTCCTCTCGTCCAACATGCTCCAAATTTCCACTCAAGTATAACTTCAATCATTGCCCATTTACCTTAAATATGCCTTTCTCCGGATCTATAACTTCAACAGTCCCATACAAGAAAACTTGTATAATTGTAAATGGTCTCGACTACTTAGATTTCAACTTACCTTGGAATAAACGAAAGCGAGAATTATACAAAAGGACATGATCGCCTTCTTTAAATTGTCGACCTTGTTTGATTCGCTAATCGTGATACTTTATGGCCCTTTCTTTGTATAATTTTGAGTTCTCATATGCTTTCACTCTCCATTCCTCTAACTCATTCAATTAAAGCTTTATGTGAGAACCTGTATGCTCAAAATCAACATTAGCACTTTTAATTGCCCAATAAGCCTTATGTTCAATCTCTACCAGTAAATAACAAGCCTTCCCATAAACAAGTCGGTACGGTGTGGTATCTAGTGGGGTTTTGTAAGTGGTTTTGTATGCCCATATAGCATCTTCCAACTTTTCTAACCAATCTCTCCTATGATACACTACGATTTTTTCAAGAATTCGCTTAAAATCTCAATTAGCAACTTCTACTTGGCCACTACTTTGGTGGTGGTATGGGGTGGCTATTCTATATATGACACCATAACGTTTCAACACTTGGTTAAGTTGGGCATTACAAAAATGTGTTCCCCTATCACTTATAATTGTCCTAGGAGTACCAAATCGAGAAAATAGGCCTTTCAGAATTTTTTTACTACCCTAGCATCATTAGTGCGTAGGGCTTTAGCTTCTACCCACTTAAAGACATAGTCAATAGCTACTAAGATATATTTATTGCCATTAGAGTTCGGGAAAGGGCCCATAAAATCGATCCCCCATACATTAAATACCTCGACCTCGATGATGGGGTTTTGTGGCATTTCATCCCTACAAGATATATTCCCCACTCATTGACAACGATAACAAATCTCAACATATTTCTAGGCATCTTTGAATAAGGTAAGCCAATAAAATTCAGCCTCTAAGACCTTATGAGCTATCCTATTAGCATTATGATGCCCATTCGTAGGCCCCGAATGACAGTGGCTCAAAATTCTCCATCCTTCGAGGTGTGGTACACACCTTCGAATAACATGATCTGTACATACTTTAAATAGGTAAGGATCATCCTAAAAATAATGTTTCACATCAGAAAAAAATTTCTTCTTTTGCTGGTGTAGAAGTCCTGTCGGTATAATCCTGGCAGCTAAAAAATTGGCGATATCTGCAAACCAAGGAATTTCCATATCACTTACCTAGTCGATGGCATAAAGTCGCTCCTCAAGGAACTTATCTTTGATCTCATTCTCTTTGAGCATTTCCAAGTTTGGATTCTCCAATTGAGATAGGTGATCTACTGCTAAATTCTCAGCACCTTTTTTTGTCTTTGATCTCCACATCAAACTCTTGTAGTAACAAGATCCACCTAATCAATCTTGGCTTTGCATCTGGTTTTGCTAACAAGTACCTAAGGGCAGAATGATCAATGTAAACAATCACTTTAGATAGAATCAAATAAAGGTGAAACTTATCAAAGGAAAAAACAATTGCTAGCAACTCTTTTTCTGTGGTAGTGTAGTTCTCTTGAATATTAGTAAAAGTTTTGCTAGCATAGTAAATTGGTTGAAAGTGCTTGTCCTATCTTTGCCCCAACACTACCCTTACTATGTGATCACTTGCGTCATACATAAGTTCAAAGAGAAGTGTCTAATCAGGTGCTACCATGATTAGGGCATTGGTAAGATTCTCTTTAAGGATATTAAAAGCTTTTAAACACTCCTGAGAGAAAACATAAGGTATATCCTTCTCCAATAACTTAGTCAAAGGGCGGGCAATTTTCAAGAAATCCTTAATAAATCGCCTATAAAAACCTGCATGCCCTAAAAAGCTTCTTATGGCCTTAATCGAAGTTGGAGATGGAAGCCTTGCAATAGCGTCCACTTTGGTAGTATCAACCTCAATTCCTCGATATGAGATCTTATGGCCCAGCACAATACCCTCTTGTACCATGAAGTGGTACTTCTCGCAGTTGAGTACAAGATTGGTCCCTTTACACCTGGTAAGTACCCTATCCAAATTATTTAAACAATGGTCAAATGAGTTGCCAAAAACTGAAAAATCATCCATAAATACCTCTATTATGTCCTCAATCAAATCATCAAAAATGGCTATCATGCATCGTTGGAATGTAATAGGTACATTGCAAAGACCAAAAGGCATTCTATGGTAATCAAAGGTACCATAAGGACAAGTGAAAGTGGTCTTCTCTTGATCTTTAGGTGCAATAGGTATCTCAAAATAACTAGATAAGCCATCTAGAAAATAATAAAACATATGTCTAGCTAGTCGTTCTATCATTTTATCAACAAAAGGTAAGGGGAAATGGTCCTTACATGTAGCATCATTTAACTTTCTATAATCGATACATACACGCCAACTTGTTACCGTTCTCATTAGGACCAATTCATTCTTTTCATTAGGAACTACTATCATCCTACCTTTTTTTTGGAACTACTTGCACTGGACTCACCTATGAGCTATCAGAGATAGGATATATCATACCTACATCAAGGAGTTTGATAACTTCCTTTTTTTACTACCTCTTTCGTGTTCGGATTCAAGCGTCTCTAAGGCTATACAACTGGCTTGTGATTTTCTTCCATCAAAATCTTATAAGTACAAAAGGAGGGATTGATACCTCGAATATCGGATATTTTCCAAGCAATGGCCCTCTTATGCTCTTTGAGTACTTTCAGCAACCTTTCTCTTTGTTCTTCTTCTAAATTGGATGCTATAATTACTGGTAATTTAGAGTCCTTCTCTAAGAAGGTATATTCCAAGTAGTCAGGTAATTGCTTTAACTCCAATACTGGTGGCTCCTCAATCGAAGCTTTTAACTGTGCTTCCTTCATCTTTTCAATCTCTTCAAACCCTTTCTCAATAGAGGTAGGTTTATTTGCCTCCAGTTAGGCTACCACCTCGAATTTGATAGGATCTTCCAAAGCTTCTTTCGTACCTAATTGCAAGCAACTCTCTAGCGAATCCTTAAAAAGAACTTCCTACATATAACTTGAAACAAAAGTGTCAGTAACATCCAAAAGATAGCAAATATCATCCTGATCAATAGACTTTTTCATAGCCTCCAAAATTTTAAACATGATCTCTTCGTCTCCTACTTTAAGAATGAGCTTGCCATCACTAACATCAATAATAGCCCTAGCAGTACCTAAGAATGGTCTACTTAGGATAAGGGGTAACTCAAAATCTTCATCCATGTCCAATATCACAAAGTCAACTGGAAAAATAAATTTACCCACTTGGACTAATACATCCTCAATAATGCCTCTAGGATACGTCATAGATCTATCAACTAATTGCAAGCTCATGCGTGTGGGTTTAGGTTCCCCTAATCCTAGCTTCTTAAAAATTTATAGGGCATCGAATTGATGCTAGCACCCAAATCAGCTAAAGCTTTGTCAACTAACAAGTTACCAATATGACAAGGAATTGTAAAACTTCCTGGGTATTTTAGCTTCTTGGGCAACTTATTTTGCACGATCACTAAACATTCTTCACCCAATGTGACTATAGAAAGCTCCTCAAGCTTCCTCTTGTTGGATAACAAATCTTTCAAGAACTTAGCATACTTCAGCATTTATGACAAAGCATCAATGAGAGGTAAGTTAATATGCAATTGTTTAAAGGGGTTAAGGAACTTACTGAATTGTTGGTCATTGCAATCTTGCTTAAGTCTTTAGGGATATGGGATAGGTGGTTGATATTCCTTCGCCTTAGATGACTCTACATCTTCCTTGGCTTTTGTCTCCTCATTGCTCTTACTAGTCTCCTCGCTAACCTTCCTCTCAACATGCAACTCCTTTCCACTTCGAAGCATCACTACCTTAACATGTTCCTTTAGATTGGTTTCTGTATTTCCCAGTAGTGTTCCCTATAGTCTTTTAGAGATTAGCTTCGCAAGTTGACCAATTTGATTCTCAAGGTTGCAATTGGAAGCCTCTTGATTCCTCAATGATGATTCAATGTTGGATAAGCAAGCCTCATTGCCTTGAATATATTTAGTCAGAAGTTCTTCTATATCGGACTTCTTTTCTTAAGGAAGAGGAGGTGGTAATGGTCTTTAAAATCCAGGTGAGCTAAAGTTGGTCTTCTGCTGGCCTTAGTTTTGATTTCCCCATAAAAAATTGGGGTGATTCCTCCATCCGGGATTATAAGTGTTGCTGTAAGGGTTATTTTGTTGCCTGGGTGGATTTCCTAGATAATCTACTTATTCCAATTGTTCTTGTGCTCCATAACCCTCCATGCCAAAGTCACTTACATCCAATTGTACTCGTTGAGGGACAATAAAGAGTACATCAATCTTCTTATTAAATAGATCTACCTTAGCTGCTAGAGCAGTGGTCAAGTCCACATCATAAATTCCTGCAACCTTTTGCCTAGCTCTAGTGCTTTCCCACTGATAATTGTTCATCGCTATTCCTTTAATCAAGTTTTGTGCTTGCTCGGGTGTCTTTGTATTCAAAGTACCTCCTGCAAATGCATTAATCATTTGTCTCGTAGATAAATTGAGACTATTATAGAAGGTTTGAATCTGCATCCATAGTAGGAGGCCATGATGTGGGCACCTCCTGAGCAAGTCCTTGAACCGCTCCCAAGTTTCATATAGAGTCTCTGCTTCCAATTAGGCAAAGCAAGAAATGTCGTTCTGAAGTTTAGCGGTCTTCGCAGGTAGGAGATATTTCTCCAAAAGTTTCTCTACCAATTCATTCCAAGTTGTGATTGAATTTTGTGGTAAGGAGTTCAACCACTACTTTGCTCTATCCCTCAAGGAAAAAGGAAATAACCGCAGTCGGATGGTATCATTCGTGGCTCTATCGATTTTAAATGTATCACAAATCTCTAGAAAGCTAGAGATGTAAGCATTAGGATCTTCATCTTAGAGACCGTTGAACTGAACATATTGTTGCACCATTTGTATGATGTTGGGTGCAATTTAGAAGTTATTAGCCGTGACAGTTGGCCTTGTGATACTAGAGTCAACTCCTATAAGTGTAAGCCTTGAATAATCAGACATAATTCGGTTTGCTTCATTACCATTGTTAGCCATGTGTCATAAAGTTTCTTGATTGATGAATTGAGTATTAGCCTCTTTGTAGACTCTGTAAATTTAACCTCCTAAATATAGTATCGGATTCGAGTGTCGTAGACATTTCTTTAAGTCAATAAAACTACATAAAATGAAAACCAACTAAAATTTTGAACTTGGAACTTAAAACGAACCTGAAAGACCCAACAATATAATTTGGAAACCTTTATCATGCAAGAAAACCCCAATCCCTACATACGTGTACTTTAAAAAAAAAAAAATTTAAAACTCTATAAAATTATCTTAATGCTTGAAAAGCCATAAATCAATGAAATTATCAATAATTTTGGGAAATCATATAAAACTGATAACAAACGAATCAAGGATTATTTCAAGTAATAATAAACAACAAAACTAAGCTAATTAACGGAATAAATTAATAAATTTACAAAAATTATTTTCCTTATGTACATAAGTAGCCCCACAATATGTATATATAAATATATTATTAAGCAATTTCCTTTTCTTAATCTATCATATGTATATATATATATGTTGCATAATAAAGCGGTGTTCCTAAATAATTAAGCCAATTGATCCTTAAGCTCCTAAGTGTAAGTAAATTATTCCCGAGTTGGTGAAAAACCCTAGAACATGCATAAACTCACTCGAACTCTAAAACCTAGGATGATCAAAGACTTACGATCCTAAATAAATAATTAAAAATATATTTTCAATAAATTTTATTTAACTCTAGGAAACTTGAAAATTTCTTAAGAGGCAAATCACAACCTACAAATTAATTCGAGAACCAAACCCTAAAAGAATTTCATATAAGACAATTCTCTTATTTTCACTCATAAGCCATGTTACGTATGGATAAATTGTAAACCCTACTTTTAGCAAACTTGTGATTCAAGTAAGAACACTTCCCGAATATTCCCAAGGATAAACTAAGCTAAGAATCCAAGTTTACATTTAAAAACGAATTTAATTTTCCAATTCGAAACCCTATTATCGATAAAACTCGAATACGAGAACCATAGACTCTAAACGCAAAACCCTAAAACAATTAAGAACTTATAACCCTAAGCGGCTAATTAAGAATTTAATTTAAATAATTTTATTCAATTTTAGAAACTTTCATAATTTTATAGAAATTTAATCATAACTTACAAATCAATTTAAGAGACAAACTCTAAAAGAATTTCAAATCAAACAATCTCCTTATCTTCATGCATAAGATTTGTGTACATGAATAAGCAAACTAACTGTAAACCCTACTGTTAGTGGGCATAGGATTTGAGTACAAGTAAATTCTGAACGTTCCCAAAGGATCAACTAAACTAGAAACTTAAGTTTATATTTAGAAACAAATTAAATTTTTACAATTCAAAAGCCAATTGTCGATAAAACCCGAGCTTGAAGAACTGCGAGCTCTAAAGCTACTTAAAACCCTAAACCTTAAAACCATTAAGGAATTTTAACCCTAAATAATTAATCAATAATTTAATTTGAATAATTTCATTCAACTTTAGAAAATTTCACAATTCTACAAAAATCAAATCATAAATCACAAAACAATGTAAGATAAAAATCCTAAAACAATTTTCTATAAGGCTATGCCCTTATCTTCATGCATAAGCCTTACACATAAATAAGTAGACCAACCAATCACCTTAGATAACTTATCAATTGAGAGTTGGAATCATTTATCAATTGATAACTTATCAAAATCTAGTGATAAGACAATTTCCTTATCACCTCTTCACTTATACTACATATGGACAAATTTTCACAAGAAATCATGAGCTTAACTTTAATAAAGGTGACAAGACCACTCTATGACATAAAAAGACTTCCCATGGCAGATCTAAAAAAGGGAGAAAGGGGGGCCATGCATTTTTCATTCACCCATCAATCACTTCTCCTTACACATCACTATTTACCCCTTAATGCCTACATCATCAAGAGTTGCAATTGTTGACTTTTTGTAAGCTTTAAGACAACACTTCCAAGACATTTAAGCACTCCTTCTCTCTCCATTTCCAACCGGCCACACTCTTCCCCATTTCTCTCACTTTCAATTTCACTTTCACTTCATCTTTCTCTCTTTTGAAACAAACATAAAAAGGGGAAACAATCTTACCCCATAAAATCCATTTTTCTTCCATTTTGAAGCTTCAACTCACGGCATTTTTTCCCTTGCTCATGTGCCATTTTCTTTCATCATTTAAGACCATTAGAATCTTCCATAAACCCCTTTCCAAAAGACCAAAAGATTTGGGTTTCAAAGAGTAAGCAAAAAGGAGGAAGCAAAGTTAAAGGCTTAAGAGGAACCTTAGTGCACAACCACCAAACTTTGCGTTAAGGACGAGTAAGTGTTTCTTGTGATGTGTGGATTAATATTTATGTTAGAAGACTTAGATTTCTTGAAGATATGAGTAAGGTTTGAGTTGTTATAGCACCAAAAAATCGTTTTAAGAAACAAACCCTAAAACCCTTACATGAAGTTGAAATATGAGCATGTAAAGTTGGTGTTTTGTATGGACATTTGTTTAATGCTTTGAATGGAAGATTTTAAGTTAAGAAAATCTTGAAATGAGAACTTTAATGGAGGATAAGCATGCTGGACGTGAGGGTTCCATAGTCATTTGGATGTTGATTTTGTTTTCATTAAGTTAAACATGCTCAAATCTAGACTTAAGTTAAGGAAAAATCCATCACATGAAGTTTTATGAAGAAACCAACTTTGTATGACATGAGCTATGATATGGAGGTTTTATTAAGTATAAGATCTTTAATTTCTTTATGTGGAGCATGAGTTAAAGGATCATTTGATGGAAGGAAACTTAAGTTAAGATTTATACACAAGTAGTTAAGTGCATAATCTACCACCTAAACTTAAGGAAATGATGAAACAAGTTGAAAAACCAAGTAAGGACCCCTTAGGACCAACATGAACAGATCTGGAACGTGGGAAAATGAGGCTTAAAAATATGATAAAAGTGAAAGAACAAAGTGAAAATATTAACTAAAGCAAGTATAGTAAGCATATAAAGCCTAAAACTCAAAACCGAGCTTAAAACTCTCAAAACAAGCCTAGAACTCTAAGATGAACCTTCAATAAAAATCTGATCAGCATCTTAAAGTACCAAGAGAAATTGTTTTGAAGCCCATAAGAAATCCACCTAAGGCCCCATAAGCCCACCAAAGTCATTAACTTTAGTTTAAACCAAAAACAAGCCCATTTGATAACATAAGCCCACTAAAGGGCCCAAGAAGTGGTTGTTGGCCTTAGGAATATAAATCAAAGTTGTAAATTTGATCTCAAGGAGTATTTTAAGCTTAGGATAAAATCTTAAGACCAAGCCCAAAGGATTTCTCAAGTTATCAAAAAGCCCATTTACCAAACAAGGCCCAAAAACACTCCAACACATGAGGAACGCTACTGTTCTGACCCATGGACAGAATTGTATACCTTATTTCGAAAATCTAACCTTACCACGTTAAAGTACACTCGAAAACGATGAAGATTGACTATAAGATCATAAAAATCGGATTTAAAACGAAAAAGTTATACGCGATTGAACTTAAGGTAAAAACCGGGAAAAATTTAGAAAACTAGTCAAGAGTATAACTTAAGGAAAATTTACTTAGTTTCTTAAGTTTGCTTCAATTCCTTATAAAAATTATTTCAATGACCAGGGGACACTGTTTACGGAGATGACTTACCTCCAGATTACTTTGACTGACCCATATGGCAGAGTGAGTAAATTCCCGATGACTCTTTACTTGATTTTGCTTGTAGAATAGATGCACCTAAACTTATATATATAAATTTGGATGCTTGTGGGATATGGGAGATGCATGTGTTTGAATTTATGGATGAATGTGATGATTTTTTTTAATTATATATAATAATGGGAATTGCTTGTAATGCATATGTATATGTGAATTGTATGGAATGAAATTGTTTGGTCACTCTAAAAATCAAGTTAATCACTTGTACGATTAAGAACTCAAAATGAATCATGCATTCCCCATATTGCATATAGATAACACCGACTGCCGCTTCACGCAGAAGATAGGAGGGGACTCACAGGAATACGAGTTTCCTGCAGGATTGGGCACTAGCTACGCCATCATATATATTGAGTCTCTATCTTAAGCTGATGGGCTTATTAGGCGTTGGGAGACGCCAACCGTCGGCGAGGGGCCGAGTCTTGTGGCTTCTGCTTAGGGCGTGTGATTGTGGATTGCGAAGGCCACCACACCGCTAGACTTGGGATTTTGAAAATATGATTTATTATTCGGTAATGAAAGTATATATATGTATATATATACATAGTTTTGTTCTGACTTAAGCACAGTAGTGCTAATGAATTAAAACCCAAGGTCTAGAACTCGGATTTTGGTTTGGGTCGGTTAATTATCTCCAAACCCCGACTTCAGAGGGCGTAATTCTGAGTCATATGCAGTTCCTAGGTCACTGCATGCGTTTTTGGCATACTAATTGTTCATGCATTCATATGATTGTGCATATAATAAATTTCTGCTATGCGGTAATGACAAGGGTAATTATCTCACTAAGCGTAAGCTTACACCCCAACAGTTCTTTTTCTTGCAGGTTGATCGATAGTTGGGAAAGGGGATAAGAATCGAGTGCAGAGTGCTACCATTGAATCAGTATGATGAAAAGCTTATGTAGTTAATTCGGAATGCTCCGAAAAACGACTAATGTCTCATTTAAGTTTACTATCTTTAGTAAGTTTAGAATTTTCTAAAATTGTCTATCCTATTTCATTATTTTGGTAGGGGATACCGATTCTTTGCGGTTCTGAGGAATTGTGGAAAAAAATGGATATCCATAATTATTTATATTATATAATGAGTCAATGAACTAAAATTGAAGACTCTAGCAAATAACTATTTAGAGTCTTGCAATCTCTAACTTGTAAGACGATTTTCTTATCATGGGTGCATACGTGATATAAAGATTTTAGGCAATACTACTAGGCCCCTCCTAAGGTCGCTACACTCTTCACCCTCTTCCTTAATCTCAACGATTGACTCATCTTCTATGGTAGCCAGAGTTTGTTTAGATCGCAATCTCAAATTTCGAAAGATAGTTCTCTTAATTTCAGGATCAAGTTCTACCAAATCTTCCGAGTTGCTTTGGGTCATCCATTGCAAGGGCAAGAAATATAGAATCAATTACAGCTCTAGGTAATAAAATAAACAATGAAAACAAAAGAGAAAAAAAAAATGGTCAAAGTAATTAAGCAACTAATGTTCTTAATATCGAAATTCCCCGGCAACAGCACCAAAAACTTGATAGAAGGTAAGTACACCTATCAGTTTTAATATAGCGGATGTAAGTCTGAATTGATCCTTCAGAGACTTCAAGTACTAATATTAACCTTAGCTCTATTATCTAACCGGAAAATTGTGATGGGTTAAATGAATTAAAAATACTAAAATTAACTAACTAACCTAATTATGAGACTTGATTAAGTAATTTAGAAAGCGATAAAATTAAGAACGACTTCAAGAAGGCAAATAACGTATTTAGGAATTATTTTTCTTAGTGTTTAATATGTGACCACTTAAAATGTATCCAATTCAATCTATATTATTCTTTACTGGAGGGATTCACAATTAAAGTTAACACCTTTCTCAAGCATATTAACCCTAATCCTAAATTATTTACTAAAATCTCTTCACTTAGTAATATAATTCAAAATTGCATTAATGTATAATGAATTCCTACACAAAAGAACAACTTTCCAAAAGAATCATGCATCTTATCTCTAAGTACACATGCAATTCTCTCCAATTATGTCAAGATCTCATTACACATGTGATTTCTCAATCATCATGCATAATATCATAGATTGATACCCTAGAAATATCAATTAACAATTAAAAAACATAATTGAATCAAGAAAAGAAAGAAACTTTATTGAAAATTATCAATAAATCTAATAGTCACATGAAACCCTAGGTTCCACAATCCTAAATACAAAAATCTTAAGCTATCATAATGAAACTAAAAACGAGTTGCAACAAAATCAAGAAATAAAACATGAAAACCCCCTTTTGTTGATGAAAAATCTCTTCAATCTTGAAGTTAAGTGTTGCTTTCGCCTTTTGCTCCTCCTTTTCTTCAAGTCTCTTCTCTTTTGAATGTCCAAAGTTATGTGTGAAACCCTAGTAAGTCCTTTTATAATGTATTGTAAAGTTTCTTTTTTCGTCACCAAACACAGCCTGAGACACAATTGTGTCCCCAGGTTGTGTAACTTACTGACCTTGACACTTAAAATCTTCCTGGATGGACACAGCCTGGGGCTACAGTTATGTCCCAGACCGTGTCACTTTCTAACCAAAATTTGCCACTTTCTCCTATTGTTTATGTAACTTTAAAATTTTATAACTCATTCATTTGAACTCCAAATTGAGTGAAACTTGATTCCTTCTCTTTGTTTTCAATCCAAGAACGCGTTCAAACCTTGAAATCAAAATTTTACTCAATTAAGTATCAATTTCTTTACAAAAAAACAAAGATGTAAGGGAAATACTATAAAATCACCATGTGAAATGTGTTTAAAATAAGAGTTATCAATGTGTAAGAAGTATCACTTCAAGATGTGCAACGAATGATCTTTCAATATAATAAAAACTTCAATAAGAGACTCATAGGGCAACTACCTAGCAATACCGAGCAAAACCTAAGAGATGAAATGGGACATCTAATGGGGATGGTAATGAAGCTAGTGTAGAAAAGAAAGATCTGTACTTTTGTGGAAAGAAAATGCCTAGAGGTATATATATGACACTTAAGGATCTTGCTAAAGAACAAATTGAGACCATAGATGAGAATACGTTTACACTAACAAAAGAAGAACTTATAGCTAAGTTAAAGGGGGATATATATGATGATATGGAAGAAGAATCTAAAGAAATTGAGGAGGAAGCCCTGAGTATTAATGAGTTGTATAATGTGATGAATGAAGTAAGAAGAGACAATGAAAAAGAGGATCTAAGTGAGGAAGAAGAAGATCAAGTGAATACAAAGAGATGAGAGATTAACTTGTCATGTCCTGGCTTAGTACGAAATGCACCATTACATAGGAATACATGCTGAAAACTTAACTCAACCTGCTCATTTATCAAAAGACAACGTTGTCTACATGATAAAGGGGTTTGCTACATCGAAGTTCGACTAGTTATTCTGTTACAACTTATGTGTACAACATAATATTTATATCAAAACATGACTAGCGTTTTCCTTTGTCATCTTCACAATAATAGGATTCCTAACTTAATACAAGTTCCATACAAAAGTCTCTGATTCCAACTTACGCTCTTAGTATATATATGCCCCTTTAGTGTTGGGCCCTTCACAATGCAATTAACTTGAGGATAAAAAATTTTATCGTCTCAACTACTGAAGCTGGGTGAGAGTGGATAACAAACAACATAATCTAGATAATATTGTATATCACAACTAAAACGTTTCAATCATAATCCGCAGGTTCAACTTCACATATACATTAGCCTAATTAAGCATTTATTGCTAGCAATACAGCATACTATGTTCATGTACGTGACATGAATTGGTACCGATACCCTATGCCCTCCAATTTTCATCTAGTTAGTTAACATAATTGGGTATCTGGGTACAACGTCTAGGAACTTATGGGCAATATGGAGCTGCTTAAGATCAAGACCCCTACTAAATTGGACTATACACTATAGTCTACTATTATCAAAAAGGGCAACAAAGAGCTGCTTGAGAGTAGGACCCCCAACTTTGTTTTACAAAATCAAAATACATACTATAGTTCACTAAATCAAAGAGGCAACAATACCAAATTAGACCACATACTATAGTTACTAAATCTAACTATCAAAATATTTACAATGTTTAGACAATGCAATCTATATGCTTCCAAAAACTAAGTTCATAAAGTCATGCTTTTTTTGTGATCACTTAGAAGTCTCATTCTGAAAGTTCTGACCCTGTAAGTCCTTTTTATGCCATGATATGCAATAATAACTCAAGTATATCACTCAAAACAACTAGTCTTTCAATTTTATTTAACCTAGTGATATGATTCTAGTTTTCGAACTCTCCTAAGAAAAGTTCAAGCATCTCACTTAGGGTTCGCTTAGATAAACACCTAGAATATTGAGTTAGCAATCACTCAACTTCCCTAGTTAGCACAATCATTTGTAGCCACGAATCATGATCTAACACAGCAGCATAACAGTTTAACTAAGATATAGTTACTGACATTCAAAATCACCACATCATTATCCATTACAGTTGCATATTAGTTTACCAAGATATACCCATATTCAATCAACACGACATCAAATAACACACAATGTTATGAGTAGTAATATATCTACTCTAAGCATGGGTTAAATCTACTTACCTAGACTTGTAGATCGCTTAAGACCTATGCTTTCATGTGAGGTTCCTCATTACCTATTCACCCAGGGAACATATATATATTACTAAGTTAAATTATAAACCGGATATAGCAAAATTACTTAAACCTATAGTTTAGTATATCCTCCAACTTATCATCTAACCTATCATCATATCTATCCTCTAAATTAGATCAAGTGTATAGTTCTTAAAACTGACTAACATGCCTTCATGGAAACATCAAGTTTAAATCATGTAAACATCATGAGTATTAATGTTCTTACTTACTATTACCACTCTCGAAGGCTCCTATTGAAATGGCTTATATCTGTTGAGCCACAAGCTTACCTAGTATTAATTTTATCCTAGCCTACCTTCTCATCAACTTGAATTCTTTAGTTAAAGAAGTTGTTGTGCAGTCTAATTGATTAATCCTATCGATGCATGTAAGTGTCCTCATGAGCTTTAATCCAACTCACCATTAACCTAGTGTATGGTATGTATCCTCGTAGAGTTATCCTCTAAGTGATAGTTAATATTTTAAACACCTTCCAACTATGTTATAAGCTTATGGAGCTAGTGTCTGTTTTTATTTGGTTTTAAATTAATATTATATTGGCAAATATAGTATTTTAAGGTATATGATACCTATATTAGCAATGAACGTATGTATAAGTATACTTATATATATATTAAGTGCCATTTGCACTTAATGAGATATTGAAATTTCTAAATGTATTTTTGATGAAGAACACCGATTTCCACTTTTCTAAAATATAACGTTATATTTGCAAAATGTAGGCATTAAATAGCTCATAAAAAATATTAAGCAAAAAAAAAAGTTTTATTTAGTTTTGTTTTCTTTTCTCTAATCACAACAATAGTTTCTTTTTTTATATCAACCAATACGTTATATAAAGGGAACACTAAAACTATAATCCAAATTAAAAATATAAATTAGTACAATAATTGGGCTTAAAAAGGAATACTTACTCTAAATTCCTATGACAAATCCAATAAGATGGAAAGTCGAAATAGATGATAGACTCTAAAAACAAACCACTCCAATTTTCAACCTCGAATAAAACTTAGGCACAATATGGTTATTGCATGACTAAACGTAAATGTGATGAATGTACAACTAAGAATTTGCAACCAAAATCGTTTTCCCGCATATATATAGAATTTTATTATTATTATCCTTTGTTGGTTTCAAATGTTGTTCTTCTAAAAATCTCCTTAAATAAACTACTAACATACCTTTTATCATTGAAGCTAGTCGGTCAAGAAAAACTAACTCACCATGTAATTGTCATTTTGCCATTCTACACTTATCTTATCCCAATATGCCAAGCTTATGTGTCCATTCTTCAAACCATTTCTAATGTTAACTCCCAATTTTAGATGTTAATAAGCTACCACTCTCAAAAAGTTGTTAGGATACAACAACTTAACATTTCAATTGCTTAATAATACTAATGTTGTAGTCATAATTTTACTTATTATTAATAATTTAACAATGTACATGTGTATCAATTACATATGAATATACCTATCCCTAAATAATATGATTTATTGAAATATCAAATTTATAACATCATTATAGAAACTATATCAAATTATGCATCATGAATCGGTTATGTAGAAATAAGTTCAAATATAGTTTCTTTACATGATGCACTCCTTAATTCCATTTTTATTGAATTTCATAGTTTAGCATATGGAACATAAACAAGTTATCCTTTACGTCATTTGTTGACTATAATCATACTCTTAACATAATAAATATTGCATTTCAAATTGCCAATCATTAAAAATAAATGACTGACCTTGATCATACCTACCGTAAAACTCTAAAATATTACTTAAAGCTTAACAAACTTAAATTTCAAAATCAAAACTCACATTGACCAAATGGAGTTGACTCCTAAAATTGTAAAAACCACACATCAAGGATCCATAACAGCAACTTGCAAGAGGCAACCATGAAGTCCAATGGTGGCTTATCTCTTTCTTGACATAAACATTGGTGTAGATGGTATTGTTCTAATTCTGCACCTCACTTCGGTGCTTTTAGGATCAACTATGGTATCTTCCTTTTTTTTCTCCTTTTTCATATATTATTGTTCAAATTGGGAAATTGGATTCTTTTTGTAAGCTAACATAGTCAGCCATAGCTATGTGTCAAATTTTGCATCAATCCTAAGAAGCATTCCAAGTGTTAGTTTGAAGTTATAACACATATACCACTTCATTTGTTGTAAGATATATGAATACTACACCCCATCCATTGCTCTAGATGGTTCAATTAGAAGTGGATAGCTAGGTACATTTCTCTCTCTCTCTCTCTCTCTCTCTCTCTTTTAAGTATCTCTTGTCTTAGTCCATGTTGGTTCATTTTTTTTTTTATTGTTATCCTAATCGGGCCATCCAACATGCAACTCCAACGAACAAACTATATGGGAATAACCAAAGGAATTTTATGTTTGATTCTCATACACTAATTTCCTACTTAATGTATCATATTACTTATTCATGTTTGTGATTCATTTATTGATATAGTGATAGTATTTTTCAATACAAAGTTAGTAAATATGCTACCTCTTATAAGTTGTTCACATGTGCCTTATATACGTAAAAGAGTAATTGTATTTAATTTATCATATACGTATTTCATGTTTGCAAAATAAGTTATCACCTATATTAAATGAATAGTTATAATACATGTCTATTTAAGCTATCTAATTTATGTTCACAATTAGTTGCACACTTACGTAAGTTATCCTGACTATTTATATGTAGTTGTATTTCGGAACTTAAATTTTGATTTTCCGATAGCAAGTTAATTTCTTACTTCTTACCAGGACCTTCTATGTCCTGTCTTTAGATAAAAATAATTTATTGTTCTAGGTCTAAACCACTTGGTCGAAGAACGGGGTATCACATAACTCAAAAGAAGAGAATTTTCAAAAGGATGAAAAACGAGATTTTAAGAAGTTTGAGTTAAAGAATGAGATTGAAGATAATTTGAAAGAGAAATCCAATATTGATGAGTTTAAAATTGTGGATATGGTGCATGAAGAGAAAGGTGCTACTGGCTTTCAATTTGTATGAAGGATAGACAATCTTGGGAAAATCATTGTGCTACACCATTATGGATAAGCTTTTTTCGAGAGTTCTTTTGGATACTAGTGTATTAGATAATTTATGTCGAAAAAAGCTATGTGAGAATTGGAGTTGGAAAGTTTCATGAAAGAGAGCCCATACTACATAAGGACCATTGATAAGGGTTAGATAGAATTGTTAAGAGAGCTCCATTTGATACTAGTGAGTGAAGGATCCTATTACTTCTTTGTTGACTTCATCGTAATGGACATAAAGGATAAAGATCAAGCATTAGTCTCTAGGAGATCTTTCTTAGCCACTTTTGGAGCCATCCTAGACACGAAGGAGAGAGTTATCATTTTAGAGAGTTAAGAACAAAAAGTGATGCTCTAAGCCAAAGAATGAATTCAATAACTAAGGGAAGGAGACCAAGAGTTAGATATGGAAAAAGATTTCAAAAAAGGAACCTACATGAGAAAAAGGAGGATTTATGAGCAAGGAAAGTCAAGTAAGGGTAAGGGAACTGTAGGCCATAAGCCCTAAGGGATAGATGAGAATCCACCTTGAGACAACAACGATAAGCTACGTTGAAGGCTTAAAAATAAGCGCTTAGTAGGAGGCGACCCACACCATCATCTTTTGCTTATCTTTCTAATTAGCTTATGGCAAATCTTTCATTTTAGAGTCTATTTAGTTATGTTTCCTTTTATGTTTCACAAGCGATTGTAAATAAATAAAGGAAATGTCAAATCCATCAATCAAGGGAAATTGTTAAAGAAATTTTAAATGGGAATCAAGCAATCAAAACACACTAAGAAATCAGGGGAGTTCTATTATAACTTCTTCCTCTTTTACCCTTCAATCATACATGAGCTAAATTGCTGAATGTATTTCTTGAACTTAAAGTTAAAGGTAGAAAAGTTAGAATTGAACATTGAAGTAAGTGGTTATGATTAGACTTTAACGATTGAATTAGACATGAACATTGAAGTGAGTGGTTGTGATTAGACTTTAATGATTGAATTCATGTTAAGTTATCTATTTTATGCACCTAATGAAATGATCTTTTTCTAAAAGTTGGATCTATCTTCCCTTGCACTTAATGCTTTTCACTTTAGGTGTGTCATTATTCTTGTAAAGTTTGCATGAATAAAAATAGAAGGAAGTAACTGTAAGCCCCAAAGTTAAGCCAAGTAACCGTAAGATTGAACCTAGAACCCAAGGTTTAGGGAAATCGGTTAAAGGATCCGATCACACCCAAATTATAAACTATTGAAAAGAATATTAGTAAAAATGACCCCGTAAACTTAAATTTAAGAAAATAAATAGTAAAATAGGAGACTATAAAATTTTCTAATTTTAAGCATAATAACTGCTAATTACCGAAAAGGCAAAAAGTGTAATATAATAACTAAAAAATTATTAGAGATAGATTATATGTATACTAAAAATTTTAGAATGACCAAAATAATATTTAGGAATGTTCACGTGTACCCTACATGTATTTACGTGTAGATAAAAATACGCGTAATTACTAAAATTGGCCGAAAACTAAGCAAATAATTAAAGAAAAATATAAAATAATTATGGAAAAATAAGAAAAAATCAGAAGATGATAAGATGAATCAAGATAAGGTCATGGCAGGTTCAAATCAGAAAAAGAAAAATTATCTAATAAGAATTGGACAAACAAAAAGCCAAAAATCAAGGAAAGTTGACAAAATCTTGTGAAATTAATGCATAATAATTACAAAAAACGTCTATAAATAGCAAGAAAAATCCAGGAACTCATTTGGACAATTAGAAATCAGAGAAAATTAGGGAGAGTCGAAAATTCAAGAGAAAATCCAGAAAATAAAAAAAAATAAGAAAAACTGTGCAGTTAGGGGTTTTAAAGGGAACCCACACCAAACGAGGAGCTGGGAGTGGACGGCCAACACCACCACACAGTGGTGGCAGCGCCCAGGCCGGCCGACAAGGCCACGGCAGCCTACGGTGGCCGGAGCCACCTGAACCGGTGAGTCCAAATTCCAGCCCAATTCTTGTATAATTTTGTAAAATTAGTTATTTTGCCCAGAAAATTATGAAACTTGTTATTCTAAGGTTTTATTGTATGTAGTTTGTAGGAAAAATATTATTTTGATGAAATTATATCCCGTAATATATGGCCCCTAAGAAATCGTGCAAAACCGAGCACATTTCGGTTTAGAAATAAATGACCTTAGGAGTATAGTTTCAAGCCCAAAATTTTTGTGTAGATTACTCAGATGATATAAAATAGTGCTATGAAGCCCTTTTTCAAAAATTAATTTTTGAAATTTTTAGATAATTTTTAGGTCCTAAAATGAGGCATAAAATGGGTAATTTAAGATTAATTAAGTAATTAAATTATTAATTTCTGACTTAGTGAATAAGTAGATGTTTTAGGGTGTTAAGATCTGATGGAGTATGATACTTATAGCATTTAGGGTGTTAGATGTAATTATTAGGTTAATTATGTAATAAATGAGTAATAGGAAAAAATAGTTAATTTTGTAAATTAGGGAAATTTGGAGTAAAATCTGATTTAGGATGGATTTAGACATTTTGAAATAATAATTGGTGTTTAGAGATGGTAATTAGGGTAATAGAAATATTAGAAATGCATTATGTGCATAATATGCAATAATGCATAATGTGTAATTATTGAAAATATAATAAATAGAAAATATTATAATAAAAATTGATATTTTGAGAATAATAAAAATGCACAATAAATCTGATAGGAAACTTGTATTTATGAAATTATATGAAAAATGTAAAAATTTATCACATTAGGAGTGAATTCGGTACACTAATATGGATTTAAGTGTACCGAGTAAAATAAACACTGACAAAGGGTAATGACGGTATTTAGGTTATCGGGAAATAATGTGATTAATTTCACATTATGGGTTGAAACTAATTTCTAGGGTTGGAATATAAAACGCTATTTAAAAATCGAACTAAAAACCTGGTTTAGAAATCGATGCGAAAACCGAACCTGAACCTAACCCCAAACCTAGAATAATTGTAAAAGACTTAATACCTAAATAATTAGGCATATTAAACCTTAAACAAAACCTAACAAGAAGCATTATAGGATAAAACGAACCTATAACAGTTATATGAAAAGCTGAAACCACGTTCGTGTTATAGGGATAACCGGCGATGGCCTGAGCAAATCGGACCTCGAGTGAGCGAGCGAGGAGTCGAGGTAAGTTGGGATTAATACGATGCTGTATTTTTGGAGGCTTAAGATTATGCTTGGTTGTGCTTGTTAGATAGTTGAATGTGTGTATGTGCTTGATTATGGGTGATGCTATGATTCTGTTTGTTGCTTTGGCACATGTTGTATGAATTGTATGTAATGATTGATCACCCTAAATTGGACTTAATCAAATATACGACCAGTAATCATAATCGAACATGCATGGTAACCCGTTAGGGGATTTAGGACTCTCCGGCCAAATACCGACCCCTTCGGAAGGGATAACGCAGGATTGCAAAATGGTCCCTTCTTCATCCTCAGTCGAACTAAGTGACAGGAGAGGAGGTCGCGGCGGGGGTGAAGACAGTGGTTCGAAGGTAGTCGCGGGAGGAGCAAGGTCTCCATTACACAAGCCTGGGTTTGGTCGTGAGCTGTTGCATTAACGGTAACTCCTCAACCCGGATTAGAGCGGGCGCAATTTCTCTAATCTCACGACGGGCCGGACAACGTCGTGCGATGGCATTTGCTTGCACATGCATTACACTTAATAAGTGATTGAAAACCTTGTTGTGTGTATGGTATAGTTTTAAGTCCTCCGTCCCTACTTACTGAGCTGTGGTTGCTCACATCTCTATAGACGTCGTGCAGGTGCTGGCTAAGAAGCAGCAACTAATTACTCAGAAGCTAGCAATTGCTGGATCCTGGGGAGTGAGGAAAAACATTGAAGAATCAACACATGTTTTACTTTTCATTTCTAATTAATATAATAACTGAATTATAGTGACTATATATAACTTTTCTCACTTTCTTAGGTAAATGATTTGTTTAAATTACAAATTGTCTACTTCAAAGCGGGTTAGTCATGGACGCCTTGTGTAGATCAGGTCTAAGATAACGGTTGTAAGGCCAACTTCTATCTTAGGATGGTTTACACGGCGGGGGCTGTTACGACTCTGCTGCTTCGGGGCGTGACAGTAACTAAGGCTTAATTTTGAATGAATTCCTTGTAAATTAGTCATGAATGTTTTTCAATACTTTGTAATCAACTCATGGCATCTCTACTTTGTTTAGATATGCTTAATTTAGACATGGTTTAGAGATTTAAAGTTAGGAAAATGTTCTAACTTTGTGTTAGGTTTTTGCATTTCCGGAAGTCAACTTATTTATATACACCATTCTTTTAAGAAATCTATAAGTTTATTAATGATATGTGAATGGGAGTGGGTACTAAATTCTACCCGAACATTCCTCAAAAATTGTATAATGAATGCCAAAAAAGCAAAAATAAATGGAAAAAGAAGTGATGGGAATTAAGTACAAGACAGTACAAAGAAGAACTGTAAGCCCACCACAAAAGAGAAATGAAAGTAAAAAAGAAAAAGAAAAATGAAAGAGAAAGAAAAAAATACAAAAAGTTGGAAAATAAAAAATATAAAAAGAAAATAACAAGTAAATAAAATTTACTAAGGTTAAGGAGGTGAAGTAAGGTATGATTCTGTGGTTACTTTTTTTGCATGGCATTGATACACCTATGAGCTCGATAAT
Source organism: Lumnitzera littorea (assembly GCA_024138015.1). Classification (NCBI taxonomy): domain Eukaryota; kingdom Viridiplantae; phylum Streptophyta; class Magnoliopsida; order Myrtales; family Combretaceae; genus Lumnitzera; species Lumnitzera littorea. Next base: position 71,164,198 of record JAMXBB010000002.1, on the reverse strand, counting down.
GAAGAAGTATATAATCTGGTCATCCAATTAAACACCGAAACCTCTCATTTTATTTGAAATGTTAAACTTAACCTAAAATTTCCTAAGCTTAACCTAAATGGGAATGTTAACTTTTCTAGGCATTTATTCTTGAGTTAATTACACAAATTTTCACCTACACGCATTTGATTGGTCACAAGTGAGACAAATTCAACATCACTTCTAAAATGTTTTATGTCAAGTTGAATGGATGCAAACCTTGCACTTCCAATGAAATGACATACTCTTGATTATGACTGAGTGTAAAGGAAGTGCATGCTTGTTCTCACTTTTCTACAAATCGAATTTTAAAGTTTGCTTGAGGATAAGCAAGGTTCTAAAGTTAGGGCTACTGATCACAGTTCAAAATATACAATTTTTCCTAATTTTAAAGCTTGCATTTGTGCATAAATTCAAGAGAAATTTACTAATTTTATATAAAAATTGAGTTTATGCACAAGATGGATCAACCAGAGCAAATTTAATATAAATATATGAAAAAGATCTATTTTTAGTTGAATTTCATTAATTTCATCCTATGCATGCAAGTACACGAGAACTACTATGGTCTTAGTAGCCTTACTAATCAACCAAGGAGCTAAAATTAGGGAAGTGTGGGAAATAAGCCTACTAATTGATCGGTAGCCTTACAGCCTTTCCCTATTATAGGGGAGGCCTTCATTACGTGGACACTTCATAATGTCTACATTCTAGAATATCTACATTCATAAAAACATAAAGTGATTCCCAAATGCTTTAAATTTATTAACATCATCGAGTGTAAGGAAATATCTTATGCAAACCTTACCCTCATTATTTTAGCATAAGGGTGATTACTTTTTACTTATGTAGTAGAAGCTCTAAAGTCATGGCAAGAGCCTGCATATAGAGGGGGACAAACACATCCTTGTTTTTTTTTTTTTTCATAGTAGCTAACAATTCAATATATTCAATGCCAAAAAGACCACTCTACAATTGGAATGCAAAAATAGTTTGTACTTGCCTGAAATAATAACAAAGGTCAACAACCAACAACTAAAATAGCATTTTGATGCTAGAAAATATAATAAAAAAACAACACCTTCATGTTCATATGTTTTGCCTCACATTTGAGTTTAATCTTATGCATATTACATCTTTCATGGATTTTTACAAAATGTATAAGATGTTTCAAAAGATAGCCCATTTAAGTAAGACTAATTACAAAATGTTAACCTATACATCTTAGGTTAATAACAAAACATAGTCTTGGCAACTTATATCGTAGCTAAAGTCATCTTGTTGTTGCGTACTAGCAATAGAACTTGATCACATGTTTCTTCCTTCATGATGCATTTTTAGAAGAAGGTAATTTTTGCACTTTGGAGGAGGACAACCAACAAAGCTACTTACTCGCATAAGATTCTCTATGACAAAGTCATATGCAACAAATCATAAATCTTCTTTAATCATAATATTCACCAACTCTTAAAAAATTTCTTCCTCTAAGTATATACGAGCCTTAATCTACTTAAAGATATTATTTCCAATATTTATAGCTTTGCATATTTTTTTTCCATTACTGCATGAATCTTCTCATTCACTTTCTCATTGAGTTCCTCTTTTATAACTTTTTTTCTTTTTTGTTTTTTTTTTTTGCTTTTACTTTGGTAGAAGTTTGAGACTCCGTATGAGTATTAACACTTCACACATTTAGAGAACCTATTGGGAGAGTTTGTGTTAAAGAAGGTATTAGCTCATTAAAATCATGGTTTAGGCTAAGGAATGAGGTCTCCAATGTTACCTCAATTTCAAGTATCATGTGATCTATTTCGAATATTTTCAAAACTCCAACCTCATTTTTCTCATGTGCCTATATTTACATTTTTACCTTTGTGGTTTCAACACCTTAACCTATATCATTGCTAAATGTTTCTCAAAGTTTATCATAATGCATAACTGGTTTGGTCATCCACTTCTTTGCACCTGGTTTCTTCTAAAAAGAAGATAAGTGAACATATTTTATTATTTAGCAAACATCGTATATCATATGTGTTGGTATATTTCATGCAAATATCAATACCTCTATTAAAGCTTACTACACCTCAAGTTCAGCCTCAAATAGACATGAGATAGAACTCCATGTAAATCTACTTAAATTGTTAAAGAGATTGAACGCATCATGAAAATTAAGCTTAATAGTTTTCAACCATCTATTCTTGATCTTGTCGTTATCAATAGATGCATATTTTGTTTTCTCACGAAGTTCCATCACAACATTATCGTATGTTGTTTAAGTGAAGGTGGATTCTTGCTTATTCCCATCAACAATATGGTGGTAGAAAGCATTAATTAGGGTCTCATCCATTGATTCAGTCCATTGGAGATATGCCATTTTTCTACTATCACTATTAACATCCTCATTCTTATCATTTTTGTTACTCATCTTCCTACTATTTCAATAAAAGCAAACTTAATAGAGAATTGTTGGACAAAAAGAAATATGAAATATATAATAACAAAAAGACAACACTTGCATGAAGCTTGAAATACATAACTGTAACATCCATAAATATATATATATATATATATATATATATAGTCATATGCTACATTTGTACTGCAATATTGTCTCTTAAAGTTCTCCTAATCTAGCATCAATTGTGTCTCTATCTCATGTGCAACTATTATCTTCTACTATCGCACTCAAAAGCTCATGGTCAACTTTAAATATAAGTGCTTCATCTGGATGAACTTCCATTAGAAAGTTGTGCAATGTGCAACAAGCCAAAATGATGTCGCATTGTGTTTTGAACATATAATGCTTCTCCATAGCACTTGCTATGATAGGAAACCATTTTTTAAGTACTCCAAATGCCCTTTCAATAGCATTTTAGAGTGATGAATGTTAATGATTAAATAGCTTACAAGGATTCTCTAGTGCATGTATTAAATACTCCTTAAGGTGATACCATATGCCTCTATAAGGAGGTCTTAGCCCACTTCTTATCATGCAGTTGGCATTAACAAGGTAATATTTTCCTATTAAATAACAAGTATTACTGTACTTATGAAAAAGTTTAAATTTAAATTTACTTATATAGTGAAATATTTTACCTTGAGATATTTTCAAATTATCTTCTCTAAAAAATGCATCTTCTATTATCCTTGAATCTACAACGAAACCCTCCCATCCAATAATACGTATTTGAATCTTAAGTCAAAAGTGATAGGAGTGGGGTTTTAACCCAACCCAATTGTCAAGTTCGAGCTCGTTTACTCCTTATCCAAATATTTTATTTGACGACTTATTTTTTTATTTGTGTTGTTTATATTTCCTATTTCTTGTATTTTTCCTAAACTATTCTTATGTTTATTTTATATTTACAAGAATACCACTAGGGCATCCTTTAGCCCTTTTATTTACAAGTGTACCATTATGTATAAATAACTCATGTATGGAGGGTTTTAGAGAGATTTTCAACATTAATGAAAAACCTTTTAAGTATTTTCTCTTGGAAAGCTCTTTTTTATTAGCTCTTATCAATCCCTTTAGTAGGGATTATAGTAGGCGATCCTATCACTCGGATTGGTGTGTTACATCCAGCAAGACTTAGACCTTATAGAATCTAACTAGTACATCATATCTAGTTAAATGGCTCATGAATTCACTAAAACATTCACTAAATCTACTCTATTTTCGTTCTTTTGGTAGGATTGAACCCACTACTGTGATTGGCCTTATCTGTTTTTGGCTCAGTATGTATCATCTTGATATTAGAGCAAAGATGCGACGGTAGAAGGACTTCATTTTCTTGGTTTGTTCTTGTATTATCAAGTGACCAAAACTTTTATAGCTAAGTATATAAAATTTGGATTTTCCCACAATTGATTCTCGTTTACCAGATTCTATATTACAATACTATCCAAAATGTTGTAAAAAGGAGCCCCACGCTTTGAAAAGTAAACCCTAACACGTTGGCATGGTGCTGTTTTTCATGTGAAGTTGAGTCGACTTATGGGTTCTATTGTTCGGAATTGGCCTTGATATTTTTCGAAGATTGACCCTTGAGCCATTTGAAATTCTCGCACAACAGTTTCCAAGTGGGTTTTTATGTGACATACTGCCATATAAACTTCACCTTGTTGATTTTCCTATTCCTTGCCTAATGTCATGGGTTGAGGATTCATTGCTATTAAATCTTACTCAAGTTGTGACAGAAATTAAAATTAGGGTTTGTATTCAGATACTAAACTAACCAAATTGAGTTTATTCATCGGAAGTAGGCGTTGTCGTAATTCACAGTAGAGTTTAGTGAGTAAGCGAGTTAGTGAAGTGAGGTCGGTACGTTTAGTGTGTATCCATTGTGTCCTGAAGCTGTTGTGACTCTTAGTGGTTCTGGGTTCTATAACATTGGAGCTACAGTGTCCTATGTGGACTCGGAAATCGCAGCTGTACATTGTGTATGTGGGCTGTAAGCATTACATGTATATTGGTTAGAGTGCAAGTTAGGTGCAAGGCTTGCTTGAATTGAGAGGAAAGTGTGCTGTGTGGTCTATTGCGTACTGTCACAGCAATTGTAGCTGTATCACGGTTGTTGTAGGTTGTGTTTTGAATTGGTGCTGAGCTACTACGGTATGTTGTGCTGCCGTGTCCAGTGAATTCGAGTGTCGAATGTTGTCGTACTGAACTTATTGTTATCGTGCTACCCAATTGAGTGCTGTGACTGTAGACGCATAATCGTTGTTGTGCCGAGCAGTGTTACTGTGCTAGACGTGCCTTTGTGGCTAAGTGTCAAGCTGTTATACTCCAAAGCTTCGAGCTGCTTGTGTAGTGTCCAAGCAGATTGGTGTAGTGGACAGAGTCGAAAATTGTTTGATCCGAGCTATTTGAATTTGCCTTGTTTGAATTGAGTTAAAAGTGGCCAGTGAAAGTTGTATGAGTGCACGTACCTAGTCTGAAGTGCTGAGCTTCCGTACTGAGCTGAATTGGACAAAGAACAAATATTCCGAGCTAATTATTGAAGGTGCAAGCCAACTTCTGAGCTGCCGAACTGTTGCATTGCCGAACTGATAGCTAAAGTGCCGAGCTGCCGAACTGTTGCATTACCGAACTGATAGTTCAAGTACCGAGCTGCCAAACTGTCGCATTGCTAAGCTGAAGATACTCCTAATCCGAGTTGCTCAATCACCGAACTGCTACGAGCTCCATCCATGTTGAGCTGACCAAGTTTAGTGCTGTGATTCAAGGAGTACTGAGCTATCCTTTATAGAAATGGATTGCCAAACTGCAATCGATCGTCGAAGTTGCTCTATATAATTGCTGCCGAGCTGTTATTGTTTCACTAAGCCGAGCTTGCTGTTGCACAAGTGTGATTCGAGTTAGTTGAAGAAGTACTAAATTGAAGAACCAAAGTGACCGAGCTGAGCTAACATTGAGGAATCCAAGCTGATGAAAGCCCGAGACGTGCTATTTTGTTTAATTACATACTCAAGCTGTTTTGTTCGTAGCCGTTGCCGAGCTCTCTAGTTGTCAGCATCTGAATTGAGCTAGAGGAGTGTTCATCTGTACTGAGAATAATCTTGCCAATCTATCGCACTAACGAAGATCCGAGCACTAGAAGTGTCTAGACTAAGCTACTGTTGTGCGAGAAGACAAGCTGTCTTACTTTCCAATTGCCGAGCACCCATCGTTCCGCACTGATTTGCAAAGGATTTTACTACTATCTAGAAAATCGAGTAGCCAAGCTTCTGAACTGATATCCTTTTACTCGTAATCTTCGGGCTATACTGTACAAGGTAGCTGTTGCAAGGAAATTAATTGCCGAGTTCCTTTGTTAGATTTTGTCCGAGCTATTGAAACTTCCAAGGCGCCGAGTTGTCATTTACTGTACCATGCCGTTGTCACGAGTTAGAGCACCGAACTATGTACTTACAAATATCGGAGCTGTTTCACTAGATAATTTGCCGAGCAGAACAGTTGAACGTACATTGTGTAGTTACTGTGAATGCCGAACTGTTGTGCCCATATTACATTTGCCGAGCTTAACTTTGGTCAGCTATTCAATTGCTGAACTGAGATATTGCATGTATGAGCCTTTGTGATAGTTTTCGAGCTACGGTAGTAGAGCCATAAGTAAAAAACCGAGCTGTTGGGTGCATGTGTGCGACCTGGAGTGTTTGTGAGCTGACTTCGACCTCATGATCTGGATTGTGGAAGTGGCCAAGAATTGTCGTGTTTACTTACCGATCAAATCGAGCTGCTATACTGGAGAATTAAAGCTGCCGAGCTGTTTTCTTGTTTCAACCGAAAGTTGAAGTCCATACTGTTTTGTTTTAGAACTTGTTGCCGAACTGCTGTATCAAAGGATTTCGTGATGAGTTATTACGTGTTGAACTACGTGTGAAAGAGCAAAAATTAGCCGAAACACTTTGTGCAAATTAAAGCTAAATGAGTACAGCGTGTAGGTGTGAATCAAGAATTGCCAAGCTGATTTGTTCGAGAAATTGCCAAGCTAACTGTTGTGCAAGTAATTTCCAAACTGAATTGCTAGGTTGTCTATTGTGCATATTAACATTTCTAGTTGTCTTTGCTCATGCCGAGGTGGTGTTGAATTGAAATTTATCCAATATGACCAATAAGGCTCAACATAGGAATTATAGCACATGAGGCTTTAGGGCGAAGTCCTATTACCATGCCCCAAATCCTATTTTCTCTTATGTGCTGGAACAATTAGAGGTTATACTAGCCAAGGTCAAGGAGATTAAGGAAAAAAGAAGGCAACAAAGGATTACTCAATCAAAGAATATTGAAGAGGAGAAAAAGGAAAGATAAGAAGTGTTACCACTTAGCACGCCTATTCCTGACATGATACTATTACCAATGATACTCGATAGCACTGACGGCCCCAAGGACTACTGTATTAACTTTCCACCTATTAGACTCTTCTATTTTGATTCATTATTGAGGATGTCTGGAGGCGAGATGTGTTGTAGTAGTATTGTACCTGTAAGATGCTATAGATTGTATGTTGGTGTATTTTAAGGTCATGGTAATGGATATTCTTATGTGGGTTTTATTATTCTTATCCTTAGTACTCTTACTTAGGAAAAATTTGAAGTGTATAGATGGGGGTAGAAAGCATTGAGTTGTGAGGAAGTGGAAAGGGAGAAGGCTACTAAGCGTAATGTTGTGAGGCCAACATTGAGAGCACATAAAGCTCTAAGGATTCTTGAGTTAGAAGAGAAGTTTGAGATTTTACATGTTCAAATTACCCAGGTTCATCACAAGATGTTTGAGCCAAAAATTATATTATTCCCCTTGATTGATAGTTGCTGGGACTACTTAAATAAAGTTAATCAAATATATAATGAATGAAAGGAAAGATCCTTATAGAGGAGTTTAGTTGATCGGGCTCATAACGAGTGCAAGGAGCCAAGGATGATGCCAGCAATAATAATAGACCCGAACCATCTCTATATCACTCTCTCTAGTTTTTACAAGTTGGTATTTGATCCCGATAGGGTTTGGAGATGCCAATTACCAAGTTTCAAGCCGAAACTTCTTTAAGGGAAAGAGAATGATAGGATTTAAGATACCAATCGAACCTAATTGCCAAGGACAAGCTCATCTACTCCTCATTCAAACATTTTATTTGACGACTTATTTTTTTATTTGTATTGTTTAGATTTCATATTTCTTATATTTTTTCTAAACTATCCTCATGTTTATTTTGTATTTATAAAAATGCCACTAGGGTATCCTTTAGCCCTTCTATTTACAAGTTTTTCATTATGTATAAATAGCTTATGTATATAAGGTTTTAGAGAGATTTTCAACATTAATTAAAAACCCTTTGAGTGTTTTCTCTTAGAAAGCTCTCTTTTATTAGCTCTTATTGATTCTTTTAGTAAGGATTGTGACAAGTGACCCTATCACTTAGACCGATGCATCACATCTCGTGAGTCTTAGGTCATATAGAATTTAGTTGCTGCATCATATTTAGTTACGTAGCTTACGAATTCACTAAAACCCTCAATAAACCTACTCTATTTTCGTTCCTTTAGCAAGATTGAACCTCCCACTATGATCAGCTTTGTTTGTTCTTGGCCCGGTATGTATCAAAAAGAACAAGCAATTAGTACATTTTGTGTTGGATATTCTTTCCTATCACAAAATCTTAATACCTCAGAATTGGGCACTTTCATATGAATATGGGTTTCATCAATTACACTAATACGATCCTAATACGTTAATGAAAGAAAATATGTAAAAGTATAAAGACTTTATTTTTTATAATGATAAAAGAGTTTATAGTTTTATACCCTAAAATAAGGATAAAATCTATTATTGTTAAGTATTTTTTAAGTAACTTCCTTGCCATCAAGTTATGTAAGAAATTCATCTTTGAAAGATATTAGTGCTCTTATCATATTATGGAAGTGCTTACTTACTGTCTCATTGAAACTAAATAAAAATAAAAAATAAAAAAGACATTGTACGATTCTTAACATTGTGTGCTAATATATATATATATAAACTTAGCAACTTGTTCTTCGATTGATGTCCATGTCCATCATATATCTCTAAGACGACCATTTCCTCTTAATGTGTCACATAATTTTTCAAGAGCCATAGAACCCATGCACATAATATCTTGGCATTTTTTTTTTTTCCATTTCTTAGTTGCACCATAAGTTCTTATCAAATTTCATCTCTTTATAATGAAGGTATAATACTATCAACTGATCTTTCAATAACATATGGATGTCTATGCAATCTTGCCACTACATAACATACTATTTGTACATGTACCATTTTCTCACATTCTATTCCAATCCTCAATCCAATCATCTTGAAAATTGTCATCATAAGTGATATTTTCCACATATTCAAAATTATCCATGTAGCAAAGCCCAAATTTTCAAAAAGAATATAAAGCATAAAGTTTTATTTACAATGTCAAAGTTTCCTTGAAATTATCTAAAACATATAAAAATATTAAAATAGAGAATGTAGAAGTCACTAGAGTGCTTAATCACTATCTTACAATACTTGTGAACTTTGGTTACAATTGTTATAATTAAATTGTAATTTTCCTTTTTTTTTTCTTTTTGTTATTATGTTGTTATTCACATGAATATATGCCATTTACAATTATCAAAACCTCATTACACTTAAAATGGAATTATACTTATCTTCAAGAGAACCATACAATGCTTCAAACATTCATCTAAGATACATCATACTAACAACTTAAAGAAAAGTCTATTCATCAAGCTCTTTAATGTTTGGTTTGGAGCACAAAATTAAAGAAAAATCTATCATACACACTTGAAAAATATAAGTATCTATCATAGCCATACCAAAAGAATGGGAAAAAAGAAAACTCATATGCCTACACAGCTACATAGGTGAACAAATGCTATCAAGATAAAAGAAAATAGAGCTTTGGACATGGAGTTCATAAATGAAGAAGAAGCAAACAAGAAAAGAAGAACTTTAAACATACCTTTGATTATCTTCTTCTTTTCTAAGAAAGATGATCAATGTGATAGTAACTTAGTTTGGAGAAAACAGAAGAAGACAATGTAAAAGAAAGGTATGCCACTTACTTTTATTTTCCTCCATTTTTGCGAGTATTTTTGAAACATCACAACTTTTTCACCCAATTCCTTTATTTTTAGCCAAAGAAAAAAAGTGGAGAGAAAATATATTACATCTTTAGCAAAAACAAATCATCTCATTTTCATCCATTTAATCTCTTTTCCAACCTCCAAAAGTCTACCCAAACACAACCTTGACTTTGATTTCCATCACCTTTCACTGAAATCTATTACTTTATGTCCATCCAAACACAGTGTTAGTCTCCTAATTTGATAATCTTTTTTAACTTATAAACTATGTCTTCTATTTTCTCCTTTGATACTATTTCCATTTTTATAAACAATAGAAATTCATTCTAGAACTTTCTCACAAAATATTAACCATTAAAGTCTTGTTAGTTCAACCTAAAAAAAAAAAAAATCTTGTTGGTAAAAAGAAGAAAAAAAATAAAAACATAAATGTAAAAATCTAACACTTATAAAATCATTAAAGATTTAAAAGAACATTAACGACATAGTTCAATTGGAAGAATGTTAAACTAAAGATCTAAAGGTTGTTTGTTTGATCCATTCAACGCATCATGGAAATGCTCCAAATTTCTCAACCTCCACCATTATTGGATGTTTGTTATGTTTGAAATTACATGAATAAGGATAGCTTAGTTAGGAGAGAGTCAAGCTAAAGATCTAAAGGTCGCATGTTCAATCTACATTCACTGCATTTTTTTTTTAAGTTCTTTTAATTATTCTCAAGTTTAGTATGCTATTAGGGCACTTACGAAAATATAGCACGAAAATAAGCTAGGTAAAAGTTATAATGGGTTTAAAGTAGTGAAGTTACATGCAAAGCATACAACTTCATTTTTGGTCAAAATTTGCACTAAAGCCACATAAGAGGCATACAACTTTAGTATAGTATTTCCATATCTAAAAACACAAGGTACGCATGTGAATTTATCACTAAAGTCGCATGGGAAGCATGCGACTTCAATGCAATTTTGCTATATCTAAACTCATTGTAGGCATGTGACTGTTGTACAAAATCATATTAACACAAATTTTCAAAATACAATGAATTTGCAGTTAAGTTTTCATTTAAATATGAATATCAATCTCTTGTAATTTAGATAAACCATATATTTATCTATCGATACCATAAATATATACGATCAAAATTTAATAAAAAAATAAAATTTAATCGTGATCTTGGTACATCAACTATTATTATAATCAAAATGTAAAAAAATAAAATAAAATCTAATGTTGACCCTTACGCTGACCTAAGAATATGTCATATCTAGATAATAGAGACAATCGTCTCTTATATGGACCTACAAAAGGCTCAACCAGCGAGTCTAAGAAGTCTCTAAATAGAATAAGACTAACATGTAAAGGTAGCTAGTATTAGATGGGCCCCTTACCTAAGATGGAACTTTGAGAGTGCACGGTATGCTATTTTTGGGATGCCACCGGTGTACCATAGACCCCTAAAAGCTTATGAGAGGGTAGTGTAACATGGGAAGCTATTGAGTTAGATCCAATCTCGCCTAAGTCAATGGAATGATGCCCCATGGATGGAACATCTAAATCCCCTTGACCCTTTCCTCATCTAGCTCCAGCCCTACCTCTATTGATATGAACTTTATCACGTAGCAATTGAGGTACATGTGGCTCAACCTAAGCGCTTTTATCAGATGGTAGATTTTGTGGAAGGGTATAGTTCAAAACAATACTAACATGATCCTTTAGGAATTATAGGCCTCCTGCAACGATTTGGTAAGTCATCCCTACGTCATCGGTTAACTAAACTGACTATAAGGTATTGACCTATATAAATGAAAAACAATTAGCAATCATACAACATAATAAATGGGGTTAGACATAGATAGTTATCTTAATTGTGCTTACTAAATGACCCATTAGTACACCTGAGTACGTGATGCATCAGCGAGTATACTGCTTATACCATTGCAAGTATTCAGGGTTAACACCGAAAACCAGCTGTAGATGAACGACCCATGAGTGTTGGTTGACCTACTATTGGATGAACCCATCATGCATTAATATCTAATCGATCTCCATACGACCTCTAAGATCGTACCAATACAATTACTCACTATTCTACATTGGCTGAGGCTCTATTTAGAAGCCCCAAATTATCAGATAACACGATCTAAGAAGTAGAACTCAATGATGTGGAAGCAGATGAAGGGTACCATGGCTATCTATACTTCCTAATTGATCATGGATATATGAGGCAAGGGTTGAACTAAATCATGGGAGTAAGGTTACCGGATAACCTGTAATGAAATATATATGAGTTAGAGGAGCAAAATTTAACAAGTTTGATATGAAAGTTTAAAAAAGGGAAAAGAGTGTACTTGATGACTTGTCTGCAAGTTAAACACCTTACGACATGATTGGACTATGTAAGTCGATCCCGGCGTAATGTTCCCTTCTACCGGCCATCTACCAACTAGAGGAACTAGAGGGAGACTATCTATGATCATGAAGCCAAACTTATTGAGAGGTGCAATGTATAGGAAATGGTCCCATGCTCAAACTTGAAGTAGAATCATCAACCCCTCGATCTTAGATATATCGGTCTATACAATGTTGCATAGCTGACAGTATAGCTACGCAAGATAAATCTATCCCCAACTATACATCCTCACTATCTAGAACTCTTCCAACAAAGGAAGGTACATGACATAGATGTAGCTAAAAGATTTATCCATGAATAAGAATCCCTTAATTAGCTAGAGGATATATGTATGAGTGTGACGCTTTACCATCTTCTCATCTACATTGTTCGGTATAATCCTAAATCTACTAGCTAGCCACGATAGTTGCATGCATCAACCTTTGGCATCCTTGGACTGTAGAACATCACCTAACAAGTTTCTTGCCATGTCTGCCTAAGTCATGTTAGTGCTACTAGTAACAGCGACACTATTAACCCGAAGTCTCAATTGGACCTCAATATCCTATAGCATAATGCTCATCTCACCATGCGCTATGTGGAATGTATGAGTCTCTAGCCTTCACCTCTCTACTAAGGCAGTAATCAACTGTTAGTTCATCTGGATGAATGGAAGTTAGCTAACAACCATGAACCCTGCCTCCTCTAAGTACGGCATCATGTGTCAATCCAATTAGATGCATTCCTCCTCCTTTATGGCTAACTCATGCCATCTAACTATGAAAGTGCCTAATGCCTGTATTGAGTTAGATGGGCATAAATATGAGCATATTAGCGTTTAAACGATGTGTTGAATGAATGATAGAAGTCATAAATTATGTACCTATCCCTCTCATATGTCTTAAGAGTGATTAGATGCTTGCCTACCCAACACCAAGGTGTTAATGGGTCCCTGATCCATTTAATCTGTGAAAGTGTTTAACATTCATTAGTGACACTGCAAGTAATATAAAATGGCTAGATAATGTAAATGAACAATAAATTTATGCATATGCCTATGTAAATTATAACAATACGATTTACCAGCCCTATTCTGATCCAGACATCTATGCTTGTTATGTCCTTCCCTTTGACAATAACTACATCTATTCTTATCAAGTACTTCACGTATATCCATCTTTATGTGTTAACATTTCTTCCTAGGCTTGCCTTTCTCTCTCTTTAGCTTAGACCATGGTTTGAGCTTTGGATAGTTTACTTTTAGTTAGTTAATCTCATCACTTAGTGGGTAAAAATGTCTTTGGTATACGTTAAGTTAGTATATCCATTTGTATCGAGGATCGATACGATTTAGGGCTTTATCTTAAATTCCGTTGCAGCTGCGAATGCATGGGAGCAAGGAATTCTATACATTTTCCATTTTTGGCATGTACCATGTTGATTATCCATGTCCACAGTATGAACCCTGCCACCACTCTTTATCACTCCATTTAGCTCTCTTCAGCTACCAATTTTCATCCCAAACAATCCATTACACCTACAATAACTGGTAATCTTGTTCGCATTTGCCCGCCTTCACCATTTCTCTATCAGTCGTTGTATGTATGTAGTGTAAACCCTATCCCCCACCATGGCCTTTGAATTTCTTCACCCCTCCTCTCTTACAGTACAATACAATTATAGAAAATCCATTTTACTAAAACTACAACTAATAAGCTACGAAAACCTCTGAGAACCGCATTATAGCTTTTAACCATGTTGAACGTTATGTATCCAAACCTGCAATTATTGTCTACATATAATGCCCACTTATCGATGTTAAGTTTTGCAAACCAACGTAGAGCGTTATGCTTCACTTTCAACATCTCTTCCATCAAAGCAAAAAATTTCCAATGCTAAACTTGCATGCCTACAACAGTTGCTAATTTCTTATGGGCATAATTTTTATGTTTATGATTGAAATTACTAACTATGTGCCTTATGTAGTATCTCCATACCACAAAAGGTGGTTGCCAACCATTATTCACATTGTTGAAAGCCTTCTTGATACTAATATGCCTATCTGAGATCAAGCATATAGTCTTTTCTAGTCCACCAACTACGTACTTCTTCAAATTCTGAAGGAACCAAGACCACATCCTCTTGGATTCTGTGTTAATGAGTGCAAAAGCCAACAGCATGATGCAATTATTTCCATTTGTTGTGCATGTAATGAGCAACTTATAGCCGTATTTCCCATACAAAAAGATACCATTCACGTAAATGATGGGACGACAGTATCTAAATGCATGTACATAAGGTCTGAATGTCTAGAACACTCACTTCATCTTAGATACACCTAACTTTGTAGAACCTTTCTAACCCTACTTCACCTCTAATCCTAGGTTTGTTATCTTGATGGTGTTTAGAAGTTTTGGAAGTTTATTGTACGATTTCTCCCAATTATCATACACCATCTCAATTGCTTTTTGCTTCCCCTTAAACGTTCACCTTCTCGTCACCGTGTATCCAAACTCATTTTGAATATTCTATCTTAAGTCTGCAATAGTAATATCAAGGTTCAAGTAGACATTTTCAATGAAGAGCCTAGTCATTAAATTACTATCTGTCTAGGGATGATCTTGTTTTATTGTTATGTTAACACATGTGTGCAGTCTGTCTCTCTAGAATTGTTATGACAAATATGCCATACACTTACTTCTTATACACTGTTAGTCTCCACTTGCATCCATTGTTTTTTTTTGTATAGTAAATGTATCATAACGTTTGATTCAATTTATGTACTTAAAAGTTGTAGTGTCGCTTTATGTTATAATTCTTTACCATGTCCTGTAGGTCCTTCTTAGTATCGAATCTCACGCTGATGTTCAGCTTGTCGCTGTTAGCCATGTTGCTATATTGCGCATTTTATTCATCTTCCAAAGTAGCATATCTACTGTCACCACCCATATTTAGGAATACGATTGGATCTCTTACAATAAGCCGGTTGTGTTGTGCTATAGGAGATTGAACAAGGACTTGCATGGGTACAAATGGATTGACTATGGACATATGGCTTACTAAGACATCAAAAGCCATCCTATCTCCATTGTCATTATCTTCCTCATCATTGTCACTTTCACATTCCTTTTCACCCCTATTGCTTCCCTTCTTCACTTTCATCCTCATCATGTTCACCGTCACTTCCCTCAAAACCCATAGCAATCATTTCCATATATGGATCGTAAGTTGGATCTTCTGACCAAATTTCCCCATACTCTACATCAAGTGCTTTCTCATTCACATTAACGTTGATAACATCATCTTACATTATGTCTTGCGTTGTAGTTTGAAGCTAACTCTCATCGACCATGGGAAAATCAATTTCAAAAGAGTATAGTTGCTATGATGCAATGTTTGTGAGGCTATCATCAAGGTCCACACTACTCTACCCACTTGTTCGAACATAAATATGGTATATACCTCGTTCACCAAATGGTTCAACCATCTCAATGAAGTTTTCCATATCTTTATCATCCTTGATGGGCATTAACTTGTAGTGTACACCGCTTTCACAATATGTTGGATGCCTATGAATAGTTCTACTATAACAGTGTCAATCCTAATGTTATTACAAATTCTATGCAAAAAAGGGCATACTTTAACCCTTTATTCATTTTCAACTTCTTCACTAGTTTCCTATCATGTTCCACTCTTATGTTATACCTCATAATATTTCCATGTGTATAAAAAATGATTTCACGTAATCCACCATTTTACCCCTAATTATTACACTGGAGACCACTAAGTTAGTGAAAACTCTAAACAATAATCACATTTCACTCTCTAAAATTGTCATTTATGAACAACATAATATCATTATACGAAACCTATCTTTAAAAGGACCTTTACCGACTACGTTGCTCACATTAATTAACTAATATTTCTACCACTATCGTCAACAACTAACTACAACCTTTTTAAATGACTACAACGACTTAGACAACATTGATGCAATTTATACAAAGTAAATGTAATTTTTTTCACAAAATATAAATAACTAAATGTACTAAAATTTCATAAGAAAAAATAATTACACAATAACAAAAAATAATAATAATTACTTCAAAGGATGGGTTAAATGACACTAACCAATTTTTGTAAAAATGCGAGTATTTAGGCACCAATACATGTGTGAGATAAAGAATTTTGTGCTTAAAAAAATATTAGAGAGAGAATTTGTAAGGGAGAAAATGAGGCAGAATGTTAAGTTTGGGGATATATATAGTAATTAAAGTCATATGCTCCTATATAACTTGAGTGCAAATTTTTTTATACCAAAAATGGCATGGTGCGATTTCACTAGCCTAATCTTACAATAACTTTTATCCGGATTTATTTTTGTTTTATTTTTTCCTAATAATCCGTTCACTTTACTGAATGAAATGAGGGAGGAATGTAATTAGAATTCTTAAATAATGTAATAAGTGTGTAATAGCTATTACTTTGTTTAATTGGATTAGTAAACAACTAAAGAATAGATACGTAATAGAACTTTAATGACTAAATTACCCTTAATCTATTTTCTTTTTCAAATAATTCTAAAGTAATAGGTGGTGGTGGTAGAAATTGACTACAGGAGTGGATGTAGTAATAATGTTTGATGGTGATGGTAATAGTTAATGGCGGTTGTGAACGGTGGAGATGGTGGCGGTTGATAGCGATGGTGGCGGTAGCGGTGGTAGTAGCGGTGGCGATGGTAGTGGCAATGGGGTGGTTGATGGTGGTGGCAATAGCTAAAGTAATGACTTAGAGGGAGGTAGTGGTAATTGTAATGGTGATAACGACAGTAGTAGTAGTCAAAGGAGGTAACGGTAATAGTAATGGGTGATGGTGGTGGAAATAAGGGGATGATAATGGTGTTGGTGGCGATGATGGTAATGGCGATAGCGATGGCGATGGTAATGGTGGTGCTCGAGGCGTTAGTAGTAATAGTGATTGGTAATGACAATGACAATTGCAATGATAATGATGGTGATGGTCATCGTTAAATTGATATGAGGTTATTTTTAAAAAAAATATGAAATTTTATGAAAAATAGTAATATCGAATTAAAAAATCTTTATTATTTTGATTTTATATAATATGAATTTTTAAAAAATTATGATTCAAAAGTAAAAATACTAAGTAAAGTCTAATAAGAAGTAAAGAGAAAATTGAATTCTAATTTCTCTAATTTCCCAAAGTGTACCGGACATGGTGACAAAACGGCATACCGACTCCATTATTCTCCGCATATTCTTTCCTTATTTTGGTTCTACCCATTCTCCCTTTCCTCCCATCTCCTCCTTCCTTCCTCGATTCTCCTCAAGTTTGCATTTCCATACGTAAAAATGGCATCAAACTCTGTCCTCTCTAGGGCAAACCGTATCCGAACCAAACTCCAATCCACTCTTCGTACCACACTCCTAGACCTGGAAGATTGCTCCGGCCGACACTCTGGTCACGCGGCCGTTAAATCCAATCCTAACGGAGCCGTCGAGACTCACTTCAACCTCAGGATCGTATCTCCCTTATTCGAAGGAAAAACTCTCGTGAACCGCCACCGCATGGTCTACGATGCTCTCGTGGAAGAGTTGGAGTCTGGTCTTCACGCGGTCTCCATCGTCGCCAAGACTCCTCAAGAGTACGAAAAACAAATCGCCAAGAAGTAGACTAGGTGACCTTTATTTTTTCTTATTTTAATTTTCCCTTCTTAAATCTCTAGGGTTTTGTTATCGGGTTTATGCTTTATAAAGTGAACTGCAATGTGATTTTGTTAGGGTCGCCGGTGTATTAATTTTGTTTGTGTTTAGAAGCTAAGGTTTTATTTCTGAGAAAAGGTCATATTTTGTCTGTGGATTTCCTGTCCCATATCGCGTGCTTGTTAGCGGTTGACCACTTGTCACAAATAGAATTGATGGTGACACAAGGCATAGGGAATTTGGAAAGTTTTACTACAAACTTTTGCCCCCTAAATAAAAGTTTACTTTGTCAGATGACGGACAATGATTTTTTAATACTTTCGCTGTATGATCCAAAGAACTCACTACGTCCCAGAAATTTAGGAACCTGAACATTGGTATCATATTCTGATTATTAAAGTCCAAATTGACTACCGCCGTGCAATGGTCAGGTAAGGCTGGAGGTTGAAGATGACATTTACTTGAGAATAGTTCTCCACCCACTGCATATTTGTCATCACATAATAATATTTTGCATTATAGTGATAGGTGACCGCTTTTCTAACCGAGTGAAGAAATCATCCATGTAGTGAATGCCCTCTGCTCCATCAGCACCGATAAAATTTTGAAGCCTCCCATGGCTGAGCTCCATCTGGCAATCCCACCCTCTCTTGCATATGGGTTCCTTGTAACATTGAAATCAGCAGGGATCTAGGGTACATTAGGAAGTGGGGATGCTATAAAAAAAGAGCCGCTCCTATGGTTGTGTTCTAGCTGTTCCAGAATTTGAGCCATTAATAGAAGCTACTAAAAGGGTTATCTGCCCAGAATTGGGAGGATTTCATGAAGGATCTGAACATCCCACACATTTGGGTTCCAAATGATCCTAGGCAACAGAAGTGATGGCACAATGCCAGATAGGATTCCTTCTCCTCTTAACATTCTCCTCATTTAATGATTTACTGAGTTTTAATTAATCCCAACATTGATATCTTATTTTCAACACAAAAATTTCTCATGTCAATGCCTTGACCAGACCATTATGACCTTCAACATTCTAGCTTGCAACATTCATCATGATAAGAGAATAGAAAAGAATATCAACTTTGAAGTAAACCTTCAAGTGAATTTGTGCCTCCTCTAATGGGCCTTCTTTCTATGCCCACTAGAGTTTTCCCCAGATCTTGAACTTCTTCCACTTGCAGATGTCCCACTAGACTCTTTACGGTGAGTTTTGATAGGCCTCACTGGGTCTACTGGAGACACTGCTTCTATTTCCTTTAGTTCCTTCTCTTTTGCTCTGTGTTGGCCCTTGAAGGAAATTTTGGCAGTGGGCAAGAGTTAATCAAATGAACTTTTGAAGCTATAACTAGTTTCCCCCATGTAGTTCCTAGGTGATATACAGGATTAATCAAAATGAGTAGACTGGCTAAAGTGCATTTCTTTTCATTTTCCTTTTATTTTGTATTTATATACTTGGTATTGACTTTCTTTTCCATTAACAATTTTTTCCCTAGCAAAGATTTTTGATTGGTTCCTTTAGAATCATGTTTTCAATTATTAATAGAGAGTGATTATTTTGAAGTAATGGAAAATGTTTTGGTGTATCCTTACATTTGCATTTGTAAAGTTGTTCAGACTAGAAATTCTGTTGACAAACTGCACGAGGTTATGACCCTATTAGGTCACTTTGTTTTCAGTGTATATTGGACCTCTTCCATTCATGGGCCTTATGGTGCGGAGAATGCCAATTCAATTACATTGTCATGGTAAAGCACTTTAGCAGAGCAAAGGTTAACCTTATGGATTCTTCAAGAATGCATCTTTTGTAAAGGGGTCTTAGGTTTTGTAACTCGGATCTCAAGTGTTTTAATACCGGTGTTTGATGTCATAAATATTCTAATGATAAAATCAATTTTATTTGTTATGAAATTCAATGATCTGATTGCTGTTCAGAAATTGAATCAGTTCTTCAATGCTGTAAAATATGATAATGGAAATTTCTATGACAGAACATAGAATTATAACAGCAATTATCCCAAGCCTAAAAGAAGAACCTTAGTGATGACAATGTTCTTGTCAACATGAGATGTTGAGCAGATGAAGACCTAATGTGGAATGAAGATTATGGATTTTGGTGTAAGGGCAATTTGTCATTGCAAGGTGTAATACCCTTCTTCCTCTGTTCAACTTTGAAAAGGAACTTTAGTTCTTGGAAGAAAATCTTTTGATTTTTCTTTAGCAAGTGTATTATGTATCTTTTAGACTGCAAATGGGGATTAATGAAGAGTCAACAACCAAAGTAAAGATAGTGCATTTATGATCCATAACACCCTCCAATGTTATCAATATTTAAACAAGTTTTGCCATAATATTTGTCCTGTCAAGTGTACTTACTGCTGTTATTTCTTTCTTAAACAAATATTATGGATGATGTGCCACTCTCTATCATAGGAAAAAGGAAAAAAAAAAAAATATTTTGATCAAGGTGTTGGTGGTTTTGAAGGTCAGTGCTTTAAATGGTGTTTTGTACTGTGTAGACATACATTTGATAAGATTCAAAAGCTCAGGTAGACATGATAACCAATCTAAAGTTTTGAGGGTCTCTCTCTCCCTTTCTTCTTCTTTTTGTTTTCCTTCCTTTAAAACATGTTGCCCCTTTGAAAATTTTGATGTTCTTACTGGATATTTGGGTGAAACTTTATACCACCTTACTTTTAACATTAGAAAGAGAATGCAAAGCAATTTCTCTAGTTGCATTATGTAATATAGGGGAGCTTATTATTTTGAGTTGGTTCTATTACAGTTTGTTCCTTATAATTTGAAGGGATGGCGGTTAACTGTAGTATTTCATGCAATTGGTGTACCTATCTTATCATGTCACCCCTCCAACCAACCAACTATAAGAAGCTTGATATTATCTAACCCAACAGCAACTAGCCATAACGTTAAAAAGCTTGATGTAAGCACTTGTGATGTGTGTTGTAGGATTGTTCATATAAGATCTTTCTTTGGTACTAAGAGTGCATGTAATGTATAGTTGTTTATGTGGAAGACAATATGTGTGTTGTAGGACTATTCATATAAGTAAGATCTTTCAGGTCATTTTGGAGGACAAGGATGGCTTCAACTATGATGACTTTGCAATCGCGTGATTGGACAATACATGCCTTTGAATTAGAGAAGTGGCATGGCAATTTTTATTCCTCATTGTAAAATAACCTTCTGTTGAGTGTATGTTTTAACTTGAGCAATGACCTGCCAATGCAAGTTTACCTTGTAGCAAGTCATCTTGCATGAATCTTGCTGACTGGTTCTCTATTAATTGTAGCCATAAAATTTTATGCTGTTATAGAAGAATAGCAGCTGGGCTCCGCTTGCTTCATTTTGATGCAATATGGCATCTGTTTCTTAGAATGATGCCTCATGGCATTTTTCTGCTGGAACTATATTTATGTGTGTATGTATGTATATATATATGTGTGAGAGTGTATATGTGTCCTACATTTTGTACTTAAATGTGCAAGTAATTCTGTTTTTTTGTTGAGTACATTGATCAGAATTTTGGAAATGACAATAACTTTTCTTCCTCCTGTTTCACGTTGCTTTCTTTCAACATACAATGGGAAGCCTGGGCTGAATGAGTTTGCTTTGATTTTTCCCTCTTCTTACCTGCTATTTCCGGAAAAGCAATGACTCTCTCTGTTTTATCCGATACTGTTGAAAACAATCTAATTAATGGTATTGGCCATTAGGTTAAGTCAGCCATGTTGCCTGAGGTTGCTTTTCATGTGTGTAATGATAATTTAATTAGATTAGATAGATGGGGCTTGCATTTGGACAAAATTTCTGGCGAAGGTCTGACTTCTGGCTAGGTGCTGGATGAGGTTTGAGTTGCATTTCTGCTTTCCCTGTGCTCCTTTTGAGATGACAGTACCATCCAGAAAGATAGATCCCTCTTTTGACTCCCATTGGCAAAAGGAATTTCATTCAAGTTGTTTTGACCATTTAAAATCATTTTTGTTGTTTTTTTTTTTTTTTCTCCTATATAGTAAGCCAGAAGAAATGTTCAAAACATTACAGAAAAGGAAGTTTTAACATGACCTATTATTTTTGAATGTGCAATTCTGATAGCAATACATCGTGCTTGATTTATTTCCGCTCTGCTTTCCCTGATTTTGCCCTATTGTTCTCCAGCCTTCCCTGTATGTACCGCTGGTTTTATCTTTCATGGTTTTCCACATAATGCAAGTTATGATAGAACAGTGCCTACTAACGATCCCATATAAGGATACCATCGACACGAGATTAGGTGTTTATTATTTGGTCTTTCCTTATTTTAATTTCAGTGGCTCCTAGCACTATTGGAGCATCTTGCCTTTGGTATATGGACTCTGGAGTCTGGGATATAACGGCCTCAATATTTTTCGTCTAGGTTCTGTTATTATTTTCCTGAATATTTCATGATATAACTACCTCGTTAAGAAGTAGCTTCCGCAATTTGAATGGTTCCTTCCCTTGCAATGATGGTCTTTTGTAGTTTATATGGTAAAATGCTATAAAGAGCTAGCTTTGTACCAGTCTTGCATATTGTTTTGTATTATTTTGAAATCTAGTGATTAGATATGAAATATATATTAAAAAAAATGCAAAAGAAATAAAATGACAAATACATATTGTAGATATTAAAAGTCGTAAAATAAAAATAGGAGTAATGGTAAGATTGAGGGTGAACGTAAAAATGATATGCTCTAAATAGTGGATGGACATGGGGGGACATTTCCTTTAGAGAAATAAAAGCTTGAAGCATCGTATGTATAAGAAAAGGTAAAAATAGCCCCGATATTGGAAAAATTGATGCCTTTGACTTAAAAATATTCTGTAGAACGATCTGTGGGCATAACGGGACTTATTTTCCTTACATTTTCTGCTATGTGGATTTCTGAGTTCTGACGGTTGCTGATTTCAAATATGGGGAGACTCATACCCGCAATTTCAATTTCTTTATTATCTTTCCCTTTTTGGTCTGAAGAAGCATTTGAGGATGGGAGGTTTCTTTTCAATAGGGACGTCGTTCAAAATTTAAATAGCATTGTCATTTTGGGATTGGCTTACTAATATACCCGTTTTCTAGCTTCCCTTTCTCATTTCTTCCAGGGCCAAAAAAGTATGTATTGGCGTTAGCAACAAATCATGCAAGTAACACGGATTAACTTGATTATCAATTTATAAGGTTAGTTGTGATGTACTTGATATGGCTGGTTTTATAAATAAAGGTGATTTTATGATCTTGAAGGAAATGCTGATCGATGTAGTGATAATGATTTGTGATATAGATGGGCTTGCTAATTGCCCTCAATTCTATCCCTAAAGTAATGTTTAGCTGTAAAATTTTTGTGATATTAGATTGAATAAAAAATTTTATTTCATATTTGATTTATAAATTTATTTAGTGATGGGATAAAAATTAAGCTAATTGATTGGATAAAATGTTTAAATTTTATTTCATCTACAATATAATATAAAATAAAATTTATTAGAATAAAATAAAAAATATTTTATATTTAAAAAATATTCCTTCATGTTATAATATTAAGTTAATAAATATTATTTTTATTAAATATTATAAAATATTATTTATTTTATAATATAAATAATTAATTTTTTAATATAAAATTTTATTAAATATTATACATAATACAATAAGTTTATACTGTTGAATTTTTATTATATTTATCTTATTAAATTCTTTTTATTTTATTTAATTTTTACAATTAAACGTTACTTGAAAAATATTTACATATATGGATTCCATCGACTTCTCTCTCAATCGAAGAAAAATTCACCGTGCCGACATCTCTGTTGAATGAAAAGAACTACCAACCAGAGAATATTAGTTAAGCAAAACGTAAAAAGCAACCACTTCCCAAAAAGGTCCTAGATATTCATTGAGCTCTGTATAAATATCAAATTCTTGTTTAGAGATTAAAGAATGCCAATCCTTATCATCTCCAGCAATGCCATGTGATACTTTCCTATATCAATAGTAATTTACTCTGGGCCAGCGCCTTACTTTTAGTTGTTGCTCTTTGGATTTTTAATTAGTGTTGGTAGTTGCTAACACGATAAAATAATATAAGACATGATAAGATATGATTATTTACTTGATCATAAAAAAAGAAAGATACAACATAATATAACATAAGAGAACACATTTAAAACATGAATAAATATGATTATATTGTCACTTAATTATTTATGATCTTTATTCAACTTCATATTTTGACATTAAAATGAATTTGATACAATTAGGGATACGGGACACGACTTGCCAACCTTATTCTTAACCCTTCTTGAATCTTCCATGAGTTTTCTTTTCTTTGCTTTTTTTTTTTTTTTTCCTATTATCAAATTTAGCACGTAAACTTTACCTAAATTTATAATTTACTACTCAAACTTTGAAATAGTGAATTTACTATGTAATGTAGCCACTCATGGTCAATTATATCACTTAATGTCTATATGGGAGTTGATGTGGCATTTTCATACTTATATGGTGTTCACGTAACATTTTTATTCCTATACGATACTATTTATTATTATTGTAATCATATATTAATTATTATTCTTATTAATTTCATGTTGACATGGCATTTACATAGTGCGTACATGGTACCTTGGTGTCTACGTGGTATTTTCATGCCTACACGGTATTATTTATTATTATTGTGATTATATATTAATTATTATTATTATTATTTCCATGCTAACATGGCACTCACATGATATTATTATCATATTTTACAAATAAAAAATATATAGCCAATCAAGATACCTATTAAGCCTCATTTTACTTTTAACAATATCTTAATCAATTGATGCTTATTCTATATTTCGTTATATAGTGAGATAAAATTTATGAAATGAGCAAATATGGGACAAAAATTATAATGTATAATTTGTTTTCTTTATAAAAAAGTGTAAAACCAACTTTGATGATACTTGAATTTCTAAGTAATACAAGTAGTCTAGTAGGTCCACTTTGTAAGCATTTTTTAGTGAGATGATGGTAATTGGTGGTGATCGGTGATTTTAGGGCAATAGAAGATGCATAGTACTAATTATTTGAGGTATTGGTTTTGAATTTGCGTAAGCAAAAGAAGAGAAACAAAGAGTTAAAAAATTAGTTTTCACACACGTGAATGCTAGGATGCTATATAGGTGCCATATATATGCTATATTAGCATGGAATTAATAAAAATGATTAATTTATAATTACAATAATAATAAATCATGTTATGTATGCATGAAAATATCACTAGACGTGGTATGAGCATATAAATGCCACATCAACATTTACATAGACATTGGTTAGTATAATTGATTATGAATAGTTTTATTAGGTAGTATTTGATTATTTTAAAGTTTAGACAGTAAATTGTAAAATTAGAAACATTTCAAAGTATTGAAATTAACAGTAGCCCTTCTATTTCCCGCAAAATAAAGTTCTCAAAATGTTTCCTTTGTGTTGAGCTAGTAGGACCCACGTAACATTTATTTTTATTTTGCTTAGTGTATATCGAAAGTGATAAGGAGGCCGACACACAATTTCAAAATTGAAAGCCGAGGCAGTTGGATATGTTGTACTGGTGATGTGGCTTGAATTGACTTAGATTGATAAAACCGAGGGCAAATGATTTTCTGCCTTAATGTTCGTGATGGGATTCGGCCGAATTTCATCGGCACATGTACCATTACTCATTCTAGTATATATTATTACGCCGATAATATTCATGGGACTTCATACAACATGTTATATACAATTTTTAACTTCAAAACATAGAGAAATTATGTATCATAATATCTTAACATACATGTACAAGCAATTTTTATGGACTAAATATCTTCTAGTTTAAAGATGGTGCTTTGAGAGAAAACCCTAGCTTGAGTCATTCGCATATTTTGAAAGAACAAGATGGAGACCTTTTGCATAGATGAAAAAACGCCTAGCTGGTGAGGAAAACGACTGCATGTCAACTTAATGGTATTGGATTATCCCATAGAAGGTTATTCTCCTTCTCGTTCAAGAATGATGTTATGTGATACTATGCTATCTAATGTCCTGGGGGTATATGAGCATGTATGTTTTCCCGAATGACAATATAAGGAGATTAT
>JAMXBB010000002.1:71051638-71130844 GCA_024138015.1 Lumnitzera littorea | reverse complement strand
AAAAAACAAATTTAGAAAAAAACAGAAAAATTAGTGAAAGTGTGGAAACCTAACCTAGAGTAGATCTGCTGTGAAACCCAGCCAACCCCACACGGTCCACCCACCGCGCCAGCCGTCCGACAACCGCCCAGCCGTCGCCGGCCACCGGAGCACCCAAGAACACCAAGGTCAAATTTCTGCCCTGTTTTTCAATAATTTCTAAAAAATAGTAAATCCGCCCAGAAAATTATGAAAAAAATTACACTTAGGTTATTTTAGACATGCTTTCATGTGATATTTTTATTTTTGAAAAATTCGTAATATTTAATATACTTCATTAAGAAATCTGTAATTCATCCGAATATATATTAGTGAAATAAATATACTATATGATGTTGTTTCTAGCTGAAAATTTTTGTGTAGGATGAGTATGATATATGGGTAATTTCTACGTAGCCCAAATTTTTATTTGAATGATTTTAATATTTATTGAATTTTTAGGCTTGAAATTGGTCCGAAAATAGGCTGAAATTATGAATTTAATAGGAAATTATGAAATTAATTGATGAAATGGACATGTACTGATCTATAATAAATAATAATGGTATTGAGTCAGATTGGAATTAATTGGATGCTAAAAGAATTATAATTGGATAATTTGTCAAATTTAGGGGTAAAATCGTCAATACGAAAATATAGGCAATAGGTTGAAAACTTGAAACCGAGTGATAATTGAATTCCCTATATTTTTAGAAGTCCATAGAAATTTTCGGGGAATTATTAGGTGATCCGAACTATTTACTACGAATTTATTAAGTAAAATAGCTTAAATTACAAGTCGGGATGTATTTGTAATATTAATAGACTAAAATGAGTAAAATAGATAAATAAAACCTATATATAGGATCGCTGGTCGAATTGGGTTAAATAGAGATTTTATTACAATTATTAATATTTTCTGATCGGGATGTACTTTAGGTGTATTAAAATTGAATAATACTTATATTATTACAATATAAGGACAAATTGGATAAAATATAATTTAAAACTGTAAATTATGCATAATACGGTCGTTTTTATATAATTATGTATAATTGTATTAAAAATTCAAACTACCCGTTAAAATCCATCTCTAAGAACAGGACTCATAAGATGTGTCGTTAAGTCTACACGAATTCAATGACACTAGTTTTGTTGAAATCGGATAACCTTAAGTAAACTAGCTTATATCTATAACATATTCAAGAATATACACATTTCGGTAACTCTACCGGAATCAAAACGTGAATTAATAAATAAAAAGTACGTTTCGATACGATCAAAACGATATATAATACGTAATAGTAAATATGATGTATAATGTTAATAATTAATAATTTAATAACATGACAGTATATTATGGAAATAATATATATATATATGTATATATATATATCCATTTTAGATTAAACCCTAATGTTTTCGTAATTATTACGAAAACTAAATTTAGACCTTTTGTGTAATTAGGACCTTCCAAAGACGGCTGACAATTCAAGTCAGAAATAACGAACGTCTGAACAAGTAAGTTGGGATGGTAGCTTCGCCGCTGTTTGGGTACTATTTTAAAAGTATCCGGAGACCTAAGAGTACTTTTGGTTGTGTTTGTAGTTAGATGATTATGCGCATGCTATGTGTGTGAATGATACTCTGTTGTGACAGGAGTTCAACTCCTTGGTATGCTGTTCTGCATATTTGCATGGATTCTGTATTGTGTGAACTTATTGGTCACCTCTGATTATCACTAATGATTATTCGACTAAAGTGTAATTGGTCACGCATAATCACCCGTTAGG
This sequence comes from Lumnitzera littorea, assembly GCA_024138015.1. Taxonomy (NCBI): domain Eukaryota; kingdom Viridiplantae; phylum Streptophyta; class Magnoliopsida; order Myrtales; family Combretaceae; genus Lumnitzera; species Lumnitzera littorea. The sequence goes on along the minus strand of JAMXBB010000002.1, from coordinate 71,129,033 downwards.
GGAAACGATTAAGAGTGTTAAGCCAAACACCGACTTCCTTCGATGAGGATAGCTGAAATGGTCCTTTCCCCATCCTTAGTCGAACTAAGTGATAGGCGAGGAGGTCGCGGCAAGGTTGGGGGCCGTGGTTCGAAGGCGGTCTTGGGAGGGGGGTGTTCTCCATTGCACAAGCCCGGGTTTGGTTTAACTTTAGTCGCGATGAAACTCCTCAATCCGGGTTGGAGCGGATGAAATTTCTCTAACCTCACAGTGGACCGGTTAACACTGTGCGATGTTTTCATTTGAGTGATTGCATTGCATTTCATCATAATTATTAACCTTATTTGTGATTGTATAGTACTCTTCTGACTCCGCCCCACTTACTGAGCTAGTTGTGCTCACACCCCTATAGACTCTTTTGCAGGTACTGAGTGAAGATAAAAGATGTTCCGGTACCAACGTTCTCAGGTTAGTGTGCTGCTGTGTGGGAAAGTGAGGAACGAGGAATTTAACTGAACCTGAGCTTTTGCTTTGTCTTTAAGTTTTGAAGAAAACTAAATGGGAATTCCCTGGGAGCCCACTAGTTTTCTAACTTATTGTATATAAATCGTATAACCTGTGGTTTTTAAAAGACTCTGATTGTAATCCTTACCCTTGGACGTGAAATGTTGTATAATTACTGTTGTAGTACTAAACTACAGATTGTATAGAACAAGTATTTTGTTAAAGCTCTACCACAGGTTTGGATATTAACAGATGTCAGAACAGACGTTTCAAGCTGGTTGAGTTGTGCGCCTTGTGTAAACTGCGTCTACGATAGCAGCTGTGAGGTCAGCTTCTATCTTAGATTAGTTTACACGGCGGGACTGTTATGACTCTTCTTGTTCGGGGCGTGACAGCTAGGTTCTAAACCAAGAGGAGAAACTATAGGTAGCTAAAGCAAGAGCTAACTGGCTAATTGATGGCAAGCACAACACAAAATTCTTCTACACCAGTGTCATTGCAGGAAGATCAAAGTCTAGAGTTATGGGATTGTGTGATTCTACAAGAAATTGGCATATAAACCCACTTGAAAATCAGTCTCTCTTTGGGTAGTTTTTCTAAGTGGTTTTTACAATAAAGAGAACAGATTATCCCTTACTAGGATGGCTATTAACGAACTCTTACACCTTTCAAGAAACATCCGCTTAAGCATTCTTGGATAGACTCGGAAATTAAAGTAGCTCGTTGGAGTAGAGGAAAGAACAAAGTGTTGGGATTTGATGGGTACCATGCCGAATTCTTTTGCAGCTATTGGGATTTATGAGGCCTAAAGTTTATGCTACAATCAGAAACATCTTAAGGGAAGGGAGAATGCCTGAGGAGTTAAACAAGACGCTTATTGTTTTGATCCTAAAGGTTGTAGGAGCCAACAAAGTTTAAGACTTTCATCCCATTAGCCTGTGCTCCACTGCATATAAGATAGTGTCTAAACTCCCCATAAATTGGTTAAGGATGCTCTTAAGTAAGTTGATTAGTCTAGAACAGTCAAGCGTCATACTAGGTTAGGCCATGGTCTAGGAAATCTTACATATGCTGAACAAAAGGAATAGGAAGAAATGTTGGATGGTCGTGAAACTAGACCTAGAGAAATTGTGTGGAGTAGGACTTTCAATGAAGTGCTCTACTTAATCTTAACTTCCTTGAAAGTTAGGTGAGATTGATTGGGTCTTGCATTGGCTCGATGTCCTATCGTCTTGCGTTAAATAGGGCAATGCTGGATGAATTTCATGTAAGCAAAGGTCTAAGGCAAGGAGACCCTTTGTCCCCTTACCTATTTATCTCTGCTCTTGAAGGCTTAAGCTATATGATCCATTGTCTGGTATCCATTGGTAAATGGGTTCCTCTAAAGTTTACAGGTATAGATTCGAACCTTTCTCACTTGTTTTTCGCAAATGACCTTTTACTCAAGGGAGAAGCTTCCATGGAAAATGCGTAATAGATGCTTGAGGTAATGAACTTCTTTTATTCCATCTTTGGATAAAAAGTGAATTTCACTAAGTCTTGTGTGCTCTTCTCCTAAAATACACCAATAGATATGAAAGAAAGTATTTGCAACATCTTTGATATCAAGCCAATTGTTGATTGAGGCAAGTATGGGGGTGCGGGGGCGAGGGTAGGGGGTGTGTAGCGGCAACTTAAAAGGATAAGATCTCTAATTCATTATTAAAAGGACAAGAAAGAAACTCATAGGCTAGAAAGAGAAGCTACTTAGTATGGTAAGGTGAAAGATTCTCATCTCATTAAGCCTAGAATCTATTGCCAACTACTATTCACAAGTTATTCCCTTTCCATCTGGAGTAGTAAATAATCTGGAAGCCTTATATAGAAATTTCCTATGGGGTTCATCTGAAGATAGAAGAAAGTTTCAATGGATTAAAGGGAATAAAGTTTGAAGCGCTAAAGAAAAAGGTGGATTGGGTTTGCTAGATATTAAGAAGACGAATAAGGCTAACTTTATTTAGTCAATTTGGCAAGTTCTTATGAAGGATTTACGATAGAAAAGTCATTGAGACAAAAATATAGTATCCAATAACATAGAGGTTCAACTAGCAGTGTTTCCTCTTTTGCTAGAGAGTTGAGGAAAGTGAATAGTTGGCTGTAGGAGAAGCTTCAAGTTAAAATCCAAGATGAAAATCCATAAAATTCTGGCTGGACTCTTGGACGGATGGGGGGTTTATAGCATCCTGGTTGAATAGTCCCCTTAATAAGTGCTAACAGTGAGATAGACTTAGAATGACCACAATGGATGGAATGAGGATTTGATCAATAACCCCTTAGATGACAACATTTGGGCTAAGTTGTGTCATGTAGTTATAGAGGATTTTGATATCATCCCTGGTATTAGAAGATGGTTATACGATGTTTTAGGAGAAGTCACAATTAAATTTGCTTATGAAAAACTATGCAATGAGAACCCGGAGTCTATACAAGAAGAAGAGTGGAATTGGTTATAAAAGACTCCAGCTACCTTAGAATTTAGTTCCTGATGCAGTATATCCTCTACAATGGTCTTGCATTAAGAGATGACTTGAGTAGGAGAGACATGAATTTTACCACAGATTGTCCCTTATGTGGTAGGGCTCTTGAAAATATCACCCACACATTCCATGACTATAGTTAGACTAGAGATTTTTGGAGGAACTTGGGAGTTATACGTAATAGTAATCATCCAGAGTTTTGAAATTTTCAAAATTAGATTAAAGAGCACACCTAGTAGAGACAGAAATGTTGAAATTCTGTGCAAGCTCTAAAAAAAGCTTTGGTCCACTTCGGTCTTAGAATAATTTGGAGGGAGTGCAATAGGAGGATCTTCTCCCCTCATAACTCCCAAGAAGACTGGGTTTCTAGAATATGTATAGAGACACATGAATGGTAGACCACCCAAAGGGGCTCAAAGCTAAAGGTTAATAGGAAAAGATTTGAGGTCCATTAGAAGAAGCCACAAACTGGGTGGTTCAAAGTGAATTGTGATGGGGCTATTTGTGTGAATACATCCTCTTCGAGAATAAGGGTTATCTTTAGGGACAAGGATGGGTAAGTAGTAAGAGGTTTAAGTAAAAATATTAACCGCTCCTCGCCTCTAGAAGCGAAATTGTGTATAGTTTATGAAGGTGTCCTTTTAGCTAATTGTCTTTGGAGTCCTGCCATTGAAGTGGAACTTGATTCCCAACAAGCATTATACTGGCTGTTGAAGGAGTAAGCAAATACCAATTACTGTCATCTAGCAGTAGTGGGATGCAAATTCTTACTTTCTTGCTTTTCCTTTGTATATTTTTGCAAGATCAATCAGGACAATAATGCTGTGGCAGATTGAATTGTAAAACATTGTCTTCAACAAGTATTCATGCTTTCTTTTGGATCCAACGTGCTAGACTATACATCTAGTTTCCTTGCTAATGATTTGGCTGGCTGTAATTTTGTTGATAGACCTCTTGATCAAAGGCCAACAGCTCATGCTACTGTTGTAGTTTTTGACTTTGTTTGTTTTCCTTTTTATATTACATTTCCTATTTATAAAAAAAAAATAGAGAAATTGCGTTCATTTTAAATAAAGGGTTAAATATCAGCGTTTTTTTTCATAATAATATTGAGCACATATAAAACAGGTGTACGTTTCTCGAACAAAGCTCATGTCCTTACAGTTCCGTTTATCAAATTCTTTTTCTTTTTTTTCTTTTTATAAGAGAAGAAAGAATATATTGTTTTCGATCCTTCTCAAAAAGAATGCAAAATAAGTTTGTAAAGCTCACCAAAGCGAAGCACTTTTTCACCTCGAGGGCAGCTCTAGCTTTAAGAGTATCATTATAAAACTAATATATTGGTGATTTGAGTGTTCCATTCTTGGTTGTCCCCTCTTTATTTTCCTTTTTCTAAGCTTTTCTTCTCTCTTCTTTTCGACCCTTTCTTTATTGTACGGATCAATGATGGAGCATTGGGTTCCGACAAGGGAAAGTACATTTCGCAAAAAGGGAACAACAGGAAAAATGAGTATGCGTACAGTTCATTAACTTTGATTGTTTCAAGTGAATCCTACCAATACGATAAATCACGGTGATGAATAATTGAAACCTACACGGGATAATTGTGCCGAAAAATAGTTTTTCCCCTTCGTTGTACTGCCTTTCCAAATAGTGACCAGAAGAGCAAGTACTTCCGATATGTGCGCCCAGAAAAAAAAAAAAGAAAAAAAAAAGGTGAAATTCATAATACTTATTTATACTACAACATACATAAAAGTTGATGAGAAAGTAATTACCTATCAAGTTAATAATTTTCTCTTCATATTTGAGCATTTAAAGAAGATATGATTAGGATATATATTGTGATGATAACTTCCACGAGAAGCTTTTACTTAACAATATATATGAGCTTAAAGGGCGATGATGTGTTGATCACTAAGAGGGGATGATTGGCAGTTTGAATGCCATGTGGGGTAGTAAACCTATAAGAAAGCCCCATTATAATTAAGCCAATAAGGGTTTTTTGATGCTTAAGTTAGTAAGGAAAGAAAAAGAGAGAGAATTATGTGTTTGAAAGAAAGAAAGAAAGAAAGTAGGGATTCTGAGAGTTGGGAGTCCTTATACAAGTGGCTCCATGACCTATTTACAAGGCATTTAGCTTATCTTCTTGGGACACGTGATAGGTTAAGATTGGCTCGTATGTGGTTAGTACAAAGGAGGCATACATAGTATGGAAGAGGATAAGGTCGCTTTGCTGATTAGTAAAACTAAGAAAAGGTGGTTGTCACGTTTGTAGTGTAGACGGCTATCACACTTGAGGTAGCTAAGTACATAGGTTGTACTAGAGAGAGAGAGAGAGAGAGCAACAGTAGCAATAGAGGCAGTAGAGCCTTTGAGTCATGCCATAAGCAACTAACATGTGCTCAAGGGTTTAGGTTAGGCTGCACGTTGAGCTTGGATCTAAGAGGTCCGATAAAAGGGGGATCCTTAGTCTTGAGGCCCAAAAGGTAAGGCCTATGGAGGACGTTGGTAGGAGCATCTAAAGTCCTAAGGTCAAGATGGAAAGGTGCTTGAGGTAGGCCCGAGCAGGTTATGTTGGTGTTGGATAGGTCGAATAGGGCACTCCATCAAGCAGGGTCTAAGGAGATGTGCTTAGGGGGACTCAAGTAGGTTGCTTGACTTGGGTTAGAGTGAACTTGCGAGTGGTTGAGCTAATTGGGTTGCTTAAGGGAGTTGAGCTTTTGATCTGGAGTAGTACTCGGGGGCTACTTAAGTAGGTATAGACACTTAGACTTGAGCCTTTGGTGTTTAAGCCTAGAATGGCTTATCAACACTTATACACCTACTCTCATTGGTCTTAAGATAGTAAGGAGAGTATACCATTTTGAGCTTTAGAGGCCGAGGGCCGAGCTACGATGGAGTGATTCTGAGGAGATAAGTAATGAACTTGTGCTTGTAAACTAAAGATAGGGAACTATCAAGCACTTGCATACATGATGTGATAGTTGATTTGATCGATGCAACCTTTGGGATGCTTGCAGCTTAATGATGGCACTTAGGATTATGTATACTATTTTGGAATTACACATGGATTTGGATTGTTGTGCATTAGGCGAAGATTCGTTGATGGTTAGGATTGAAGTTCTTGTTGAAGTAGGAAGTGACAAATCTTGTGCCCCTTCTTCATTTATATAAAGGCCTTAGGTTGGGGGCTCTTTTTTTTCATTTCCACTTTCTTCCATGTCAAGACTCTGCTAAAATCTCTTTAGAAATCTCCCAACCTTCTTTCAACATTGATTATACCTAATGTTCCCACAACTTACTTCTCGAAGCAAAACTACAATTTTTTTACCAAAGTGGCTTGGGGTTCTAAGGCAGTTCGACTTTTAAGGAGATCTCTACCATAGTTGAATAAATCAACAAGGCAATGATGAATCCTACTCCCTTCTAAAGAGCAGTAATAGTAGTGAAATGTGGACTTAGGAGATGAGGAAGAGGGTGGTGGTGCAGAGGCCTTAAGAGAGGTACACCAATGATGGGGTGGACGAGAGTAGGTAGAGTTATTGCTTCAGACGAGTGATAACTCGAATGGCATGGATTGTATGTTGTAGGAGCACAACAACAAGGCATTTAACACAGTATGCATGGCTATACGAGATAAGGCTGATGGTTGGATCGTGGAGAGGCCCGTAAAGGGGGAGAAGGCATATGACCTTAGGGGTAAGAGGTCATTTTGTTTGTATTGGAAACCATTTAAGCTCAGGCTTCGATTCCCCTTCACAGAGTTCTAAGTTGAAGTATTGAAGTACTTTAAGGTGTGTCTGGGTTCTTTGTACTCGAATGCTTGACTTTAGCTGCTTAGGTTTGAGGCAGTGTTTGTATACTACTTACGTAGGCTTATAGTTTGAATCTCCAAACATTTTTTTTATACTAAAGCCCAACTCAAATGGTGGGTATATTGCTTGGCTCGAAAGGAACATATGAAGATCTTCTAAGGTTTGAAGTCTAAGGCGGAGGGTTGGAAGGACAAGTTTGTTCGGGTGTGGTCAAATGGAGAGTTGCTCTTTCCCACTGAGTAGGTCTAGTCTATAAGGATGACTTCAATAGACTACATGGCCTCTAAGGATGATGATGTAAAGGAAGAAATCCCTGATCAAGTGTTTTGACATGAGGAAAGGTTCAACATTAGCATCATGGTTAACAACTATGTCCATGGAAGGTTGTTGTTTGACGTGGAGATAAGTATTGGTCAGGCGCCTAGTTAAGGGGAGTAGTTGGGAGTTCATTGCTATACGCTGTCATTATGAGGGGAACTTACAGCTACTTGTCCTTAGTAGGTTTAGTTTAAAATTTTCTTTTATTATTTGTGTGATTAACTCCATTACAACCTTGTAAATCTACATCAAAGACTTTAGGCAGTCCATAGTAGAGGTTCGTGAGAAGAAGCTCTACGAGTGATGTAGAAAGAAGAAGAAGAAGACTCAAGTCTAGGAAACGAAGACTTCAATGGCTACCGGAAAGGAGTGAGGGCACTCCCTTGAGGAAGAGGAGTAAGAAGGATATTATAGGCTCCTTAGAGGGAAAGAAGAGCAGGAAAGTTTTGGGGATCCCTTGATACCTAAGGATGCTGAAGTCTTACCAATAAGGGTTTTCCTAGCTACCCTTGTGATAGAAACTCTTGAAAGGGGGCTTGGGGAGGCCGATCCTAGTGTTTAGTGGCGGCTTAGGCGGAGTTGCTATGAATTTCTCTACTGGAGGCACAGAACTGCTTGAGTTGTGTATTAGGGATGATCGCTCTAATGATGGGGTAGGGATTCAGTGGTAGCAATAGTAGGAGCAGCAGCAGCAGCAGCAGCAATAATAGTAGTAGGAGCAGTAGCAGTAGCAGTAGCAATAGGCCTTAAAGGAGACTCCGCAAAACTATGAGGTCGAGATGCTGGAGATTGGTGACAAATCATGATGCTTACCTGGCTGTCATTGTAAAAAGGAGCTACTCTTGATGCTTGAGGACTCTAGGTTGGATATTGCCAAGCTCATTGAGAGCAAGACGTACGTCAACTCTACAATAGTCGTGCTGGGGAAGCTATGTGAGATAAGGCTCATGAGTTGTAAGTCTGTGATTATGAGTTAATTTGTGTGATTGGCAATTTATTTGCTCATGTATAGGCCATGACGATATGTGATTTGTCTTCCATGGCTACAAGCTTTTCTCGGGGGTATATGTCCTTTAGCTTTTGTTTTGTTTGTTGTGATAACTTTTGTGAAGTGTTCATGACCTGACTTTGCTTGTATTGTAGGTGGTCAGTAAGAATGCTACTCAGTTCAAGGAGCAAGTCTCTAAGCTCTAAGAGGAAGAAAAACAATGACTTCGTCTTGATTTATGGCTACTTTGAGGAACAAAATAAGAAGCTTGTTGATGAGGTAGCTTAGGTAAAAGGTGAAGTTGAAGCCGTAAAGAAGAGGATTGGAGAGCTTACAACTTTGGTAGATGCTCGTAAGCATGAGTTGATTGAGGTAAGAAGAGAGATGGAGAAGAGAGCAAAGGAGTTTGAGGAGGCTTGAGCTAGGTTTTAGGATTAGGAGGTTGAGCTAAGGGAGAGTCATGACCTAACCTTAGAGGTTGTTCAGTAGATCTTTATGGAGATCACCTTAAGGGCCAACTTAAAAAATGCAGTTGTTGAAGTTTGGTTTGATGGAAGGAAGGTGATGTAAACTAAAGTTTGCGAAAAGTGCTTGATTTTCAACCTTAGCTTCCTCTATTGGCTGGATAAGGATGTTGTTGAGTCTACTAAAGGTTCCAAGAAGTCAATTGTAGAAGGTAGTTATGAAGATCAGGCCAAGGACCAATTGGAGTTCTTCATTGCTATTTGTGCTTTCTTTTTGCCCTCTCATTTTTGTATTTTCCTCTTTTTTCCTTTTTATTTTCTTATACTTGGGGTTGGATGCTAGCCCCTATGGCCTTATAAATATGATTTTGATCAATGAACATATTTTTGTGCATCTTATGCTATCTCGTCATAGCATATGTTTTATTTCAAGCTTGTTTTCTAAGTGTTAACCTAAGCTCGGGTGTCCAAGTGCTCATGGGATTGTAAGGGTTTAAGTGTGCTGGGTGGGTAGCTTAAGTGCTTAGGACTTTAAGTTATGTCTAGTGCTCGGCATAGTAGTACTTCGACTGGGTTGCTCGTGCTCCCTCTTATTGGCTCGGTTTCCTATACTTTAACTAGCATTGGTTTTCAAGTGTCTGGTTATCTTCAGGATAGTCATTCTGCTAAGGAGTGCTACATGTAAGCTCATAGGCCTCATGACCAAGTTATAATTGGTGTGAAGCACTAAGCCTCCATAGGTTATGATAGTAATTAGACTATTGGATCCTTAACTCGTAGCTGAGCTTGAGGCCTCGAAGGTTTAACATAGCAAGTTCTCTTGCTCCAATTGACTCTTGTTGAAGCCAAACTGATCATGGCTGTCGATCAATTGCTAATGTCGAGCTGAGTGATTTCAAGTCTCTCAGAAGTTATTTGTTGAATGAATGATTGCTCTGTTGATAGATTGGCCTTCTTACTCACTCCTACCCAACATATCCAAGCTGACCCATATTTTGACAACATTGATGCTAAGAGGCAGAGAGATCCTATACAAATCCTTAGCCACTTCTTCTTAGATGAGTCCACTACTACCCAATACCCCTGTTCAGTACCCCTACTTGGCTACCCATCTTGAACATACTGATTTGTCTACATCTTGTGAGGGCATCATCAATATACTGTTGCTACGTGTCTAGGCTCACTTGGAGAATTATTACACTTAATCATTGCTTTTCCATGAATATTCAATTTTACCCTTTTGTATTCTTTGTACATTACTTCTTTGGGACTGTACCCTTTTTGTCTTTTCCATTTTCAAGTAAGTTGCCCTAATTTCTCAAGTATAAATACCCATTGTGCATATAGCCGCATCAACTATCATCATTAAGATATTGAACATTTCCTTTTGTGAACATTGCTCTCGTTAGCTTATTTACTCTTGTTGTACTCTTATCCTAACCTTTAAGTAAGGCTAAGTGATGAGTAACCTCACTGACCAACTTGTGTGTCATATCAAGTTATGCCATGAGTGTGAAAATTCCATCGATGCGTCATATCCTTTAGAGCTATTTGTGGATTTACTTACTTTATCTTTTCATTATGTTCTCTTGCGTACTTCCCATCATTCATTTTGAGCTTTCAACAAGCTTGGATACATCCTTGCAATCGGCCTTGTCTACTCTTGGCTTCAATCTACGTCATCTTGGTATTAGAATTGAGATTTCATTTGGGTAAGTTGTGTTGTTATTTGTGAAGTAGTGCTTATAGTAGCAGTGTGTTGAAATTGTATAAAGGTTCCATGGAAGTGTTCTAGTAAGCAAGAGAATGGAAGTGGTTGTTTTCATGTCTACTTTACTTTGCTTTGTTTCAAACATTCGAAAATAGAGCAAGTTTTATTTTAGCAGTTTATTCGTTGATGTTGTTACTATGTTATGACATAGCTGACTGTTAGTAAGAAGAGTGTATTGTGTTGTTAGACTTGGAAAAATAGTGTCAGTTGTAGCTCAGACTTGAAGATTGAAATTGAATTTGCTGAAGAGATAGACCCAAGTGTTAATGTTGGGATTGGGGATGACAATAATGGTGTTATCTGCCATGGCCGACAATCCTAGGGTACCCTTAGAAGTACAAATGAGAGACTTAATGAGGTGGCCAACATCTTAGTTGATTTAACCAGAGCTATTCATGTGATGGCCTATCGACCTCTAAGCTTATGCAGAATACCTTATAAGTTGCTTGACCTACTAGAGATTAGAACCTAACTTGATAAGCTCAAGCTGGAGATGTAGGAGGACAAGTACGATGAAGGATTGATTTGGGAGATATGGATGATGTTGAAGAAGAAGAGTGAGTTAGAGCACCCTAAGTTGTTGACCATGTGAAGCTTTAGATTCTGAGCTTTAATGGTTTTAGGAGTGTAGATGATTATTTGGATTAAGAGGAGAAGGTTGAGTGTATATTTGACTATTACCAGTATGAGGATTGAGAGAAGGTGAGGATTGTTGCTATTGAATTCTTAGAATATGACCCCATGAGGTGGAAGAACTTTCAGGTCATGAGGAGACGAGAGGGATATCAAGAGATTAATACTTGGCTTGAGATGAAGAGAATACTCCGAAATAAATTTGTGCCAGATAGCTATTTGCAAGACAACTTTGCTTAGCTTAAAGAGCTAAGACAAAGAGGTCAAACTGTTGACGAGTATGTTCAAAAATTCCAAATGTTTATGATTCTTTGTGAAGTAGAGGAACCATTAGCACAAACAGTTACTAGGTTCCTTACTGGTTTAAGGAGTGATATTCGAGATATTGTGAAACTCTAACCATTTACTACAATGGATGAGGCAATACAAATAGCCCAACATGTAGAAAGGTATAGAAGGAATAGAATGCCGATTTAACTACTAGCAATCTGTCCTAATCAATCGAGCCAACCTGGTTAGGGAAGTTATCGGGCTTAATTAAGTACCAAGTCGAACAAGAAGGTAGATGATGCAAACCAGAGCCAAGAACATATAAGGACAGTCGCAGGGGTGGGTCTAAGCTTGCTGAAACCTTGAAATGAGTAATGAAAAAGCGCAAGAGAATGGAAAAAGGAAAGAAATAAGCAAACACATAAATAACTCTAAAGGATATGACACACCAGTAGAACTTTCAAGGACTCACAGAAAAACTCGATATGATGTATGAGTTGGTCCGGTGAGGTTACTTGCCACTTAGTTTTTCTTAAGGGTTAGGATAAGAGTGAAATAAGCAAATAAGTTAATGAGAGTAGTTGTTCACACAAGGAAATATTCAATATATTAGTGATGATAAGAGATGATTTGTAGCTACATGTATAGTGGGTATTTATACTTGAGAAATTAGGGCAACTTGCTTAAAAATGGAAAAGACCAAAAGGTTATTATCCTAAAGAAGTAATGTACAAGGAATACAAAAGGGTAACAACGAATATTCCTAGAAAAGCAATGATTACAGCAATAGATTCTACAAGTGGTCCTGGACACATGATAGCAATGTATTGGTGGCACTGTTAGAAGACGTAAGATGGGTGGTCGAGTTGGGGTACCAAGCAGGAGTGCTAGGTAGATCTACATTCGTCCAAGAAGGAGTGGTTAGGGACATGTGTGGGATCTCTCAACCTCTCAGCACTTATGTTGTCAAGCAAGCAATCAGGTTGGTTGCAGCTGAGTAGTCATATGGAGCTTAGTTGTTATCAAGGAACTCTTCTAGTCGACACATAATTTTTGAGAGATATGTAGTCACTTAGCATGGTGTTAGAAGTTGGTCAGCAGTAAAGAGAAACTTGACCTTAGCAAGGGTCGGTTGGAGTAGGAGGATTCGCCTCGTTAATCTTTTTAGCCCTCGAGCTCGGCTACGGGTCAAAAGCCTAGTAGTTTGATTCCTATCATTCCCTCCTGGTTGATTTGAATTTGAAATTAAATTTAGCTGGTCCTCATTTAGTGTTCCTTCAGGATGATAGGGCTTAAGGTCGGCAATATTGAAAATTTCGAAAACCCTATAATCTTTGGGTAATTCCAATCTGTAGCCATCGTTGTTGACCTTCTAAAGGATTCTAAAGGGACCTTCAACTTGTGCAGACAGCTTGTTCCTCCTCTTGCTCGGAAACCTTTCCTTGCTCAACTGTAGCCATACTAGATCTCTAGGTTGAAACTACTTCAATGTCCTTACCTTAGACCTTTCTCACATTTTCTTAGTGGCTTAGTTGATATGCCGAGTAACTTTATTATAGATTTATTGTAAGGATTAGGCTCGTGCTCTTTGATAACTCTGATTTTAAACATATTTTATATGGTGATTTTATGGCATTTCCCTTACATTTTTTGTCTTCTTTAAAGAAAATGATACTTAATTGAGTAAAATGTTGATTTCAGGGTTTAAACGCGTTCTAGGCTCGAAAATGAAGAAAAGGAATCAAGTTTCACTCAATTCCGAGTTCAAACGAAGAAGTTATGAAATTTTGAAGTTGTGCAGAAATTTTGCCTTTGTGCAGAAAGTTACACGACCTGGGGACACGGCCATGTCCCAGGCCGTGTCTGGTGACGAAAATAAAATCCGTGTAATACACATATATAAGGAGATCTTAGGGTTCAAAAGAAAAAGAGAGACATTACAGAAACGGAGAGACAAGAGACGAGAGGAGACTTGAGGAGAACATCAATCAAGAAGCAAGAACAACATCGATTTCAAGATTAGAGAGATTGTTCATCAAATCAAGAGGGGTTTTCATGCTTTATTTTATGTTTTTGATGGAACTCGTTTTTAGATTCGTTATGATAGCTTAGAATTCGAGTATTTAGGATTATGGAACCTAGGGTTTCATGTAACCCTTGGATTGAATTATAATTTCAAGAAAGTTTCTATCTTTTCTTGATTCAATTATGTCGTTTAGTTGTGGATTGATAATTCTAGAGTATCAATATATGATATTATGCATGTTGATTGAGAAATTGCATGTATAATTAGATCTTAGCATAATTGAAGAGAATTACATGTATACTTAGAGATAAGATACATGTTTCTTCCGGAAAGTTAATTGTTTGTGTGGGAATTCATTATACATTAATGCAATTCTAAGTTATATTACTAAGTGAAGAGATTCCGGTAAATAATTTAGGATTAGGGTTAATATGCTTGAGAAAGATATTAGCTTTAATTGTGAATCCCTCCGGTCAAGAATTATAGAAACTGAATTGAATATATTTTAAAAGGTTACATGTTAAACACTAGGGGAAATAATTCCTAAATACATTATTGCATACTTGAAGTCGTTCATAGTTTTATTGCTTTCTAATTTGCATAATTAAGTCTCATAAGTAGTTTAGTTTATTAATTTCAGTATTTTTAATTCATTCAACTCGACATAATTTTCCGGTTAGATAATAAAGCTAAAGTTAATATTAATACTCAAAATCTCTGAGGGATCGACTCGGACTCATATCCGTTATATTAAAATTGATAGGTGCGCTTGCCTCGTATCACTCTTGCATCAGGGTCTTCTTGCTCAGAGGTGGGTATAAGGGTGTGATTAAGGGGTAACTCGAGATTTAAGCCATAGACAACTTCAAAAGGCGTTTACTTGATGGTGTCATATATTGTACGATTGTAAACGAATTTTACTATAGGCAAATAGACATCTCAATTAGCCAAGTTCTTAGTTATTGTGACTTAGAGTAGTGATCCCAAAGTACGATTGACCACCCATGTTTGGCCATCAGTTTAGGGGTGACAGGAAGTGTTGTATAGTAGTTTAGTCCCTATCCGATGCCATAGAGTTCTTCAGAAATGGCTTAGGAACCTTGGATCTTTGCTTGAGACTACACTTCTTAGCACGTTTTGTAACCGAATAATTTCCTACAAAAAGAGAGAAGCAATATTTGAAGTATCATTAGCTTTAGAGCAAAGCTCAAAGTGTGTCATCTTACTAAATCTATCCATAACAACCATTATGGAATCTTTGCCTCAAGCAATTTTTGACAATCCGAGAACAAATTCCATGCTCAATTCAGCCTAAGGTCTTGTTGGAACTGGCAAAGACTTTACTTTCCCTTGTTCAGCTTGGTACTTGGCCCTGTTACATATAGTACAGCCTTCAACAATCCGACGTGTATCTCACCTCATCCTTGGCCAAAAGAATCATCCATTAATCAACTCATATGTCCTTCTTTCCTTAAAATGCTCGGAGAGCCTTCTACTATGGGCTTCCCTAATGAGCAACTCCCTTGTAGATTAGGTCGACACACACGTCTTTCCACTACGGAACAAGTAACCATCCTCCACATGATGATCATCCATTGCTCTTCCATTAACATAATACCTAAGTATAGGTCCGAAATGTGGGTCCTGGGAATATTGTGCTTTGATACTTACAAACCTAAACAACTTGGCTTGCAATTTAGTTAAAAGTACAAGTTTCCTTGAAAGAGCATCTGCAACCATATTACTCTTCCCTTTCTTATATTTTATTACAAAATTGAAACCCTTAAGGAATTCAATCTACCTCGCTTGTTGCAACAATAGTTTGGTTTGACTTCGAAAGTACCTCAAAGACTCATGATCAGTATAGATGACAAACTCTCTTGGTAATAGATAATGTTACTACACTTGGAGTGCTCGAATAAGAGCTAATAGTTTTTTGTCATATATGGAGTAGTTCAATTGAGGTCCTTTAAGCTTCTTGCTGTGTTAGGCAAATGGTTGGCCTTTTTGCATTAAGACGGTGCCTATATTGATGCCTAACGTGTCACATTCCAACTCAAATATCTTCTTAAAGTCAAGTAAAGCTAGTATTAGTGTAGAAGTCAATCTTTCTTTCACTTTGACAAAACTTCTTTCCTATTGTTCTCCCCATTTAAATTCGATTTTCTTCTTTATCATCTCAGTAAGGGGCGTAGTTACAATACTAAAATTCTTGATAAGCCTTCTATAAAAGGATGCCAGTCCATGGAAACTTCTCACCCCGGCATAAGTGGTTAGAGTCGACCACTCGATAATTGCTCGGATTGTCTCATCATCTATTTGCAGGTCTCCTCCACTAGCTACATAGCCTAGAAACACTACTTCTTCATAGCAAAAACAGCACTTCTTTAAATTGCTAAATAACCTCTCAGCATAGAGCGCATCTAATATGGCACAGAGATGTTTACTATGACTTGGCATGTTGGTACTGTATACTAGGATGTCGTCGAAGTACACCACAACATACTTCTTGATCAAGTTTCTTAGCACATGATTCATCAATTGCATGAAAGTGCTCGAGGTATTCGATAAGCTAAATGGCATTACCATCTACTCATAGAGTCCATGATGAGTTTTGAATGCAGTTTTCCACTCGTCTACTAACCTCATTCAAATCCGATGGTAGCTAGACTTCGGATCAATCTTACTAAAGATCCTAGCTCTACTTAATTCATGCAACATATCATCTAACCTAAGGATAGGATACCTATACTTAATAGTGATCTTGTTTACGGCTTGGCTATCAACACACATTTGTTAAGTACCATTTTTTTTCGACATTAGGAGTGCCGGTATAACACAAGAGCTAAGACTCTCCCTTACATAACCCTATTCTAGTAGTTCATTGACTTATCTTTGAAGCACAACAGCTTGCTTAGAATTCATTCGATAAGCTGGTTTGTTTGACAAAGTAGTACCAGATACTAAGTCAATGCAGTGTTCAATGCCTCTAAATGGAGGCAAACCTTCCAGCAACTGTTCAAGAAATAGGTCGGCATACTTATTCAATAGCTCTTTAACCTCTAGGGGTAGTTTACCCCATTCTTTTAACTCTAATAATCACTGGACTAACAAGAAGGTCGGTGCATTGGCTTTAATAGCCTCTTAGAGTTTAGCTCTACTCAGCACTAGAGTCTTCTTTGATCCTTAAGCAAGTTTAGCCTGCAGTTTGCTAACTAAACTCAATGGCATAGGATTTAGTGTAATCTTCCTTCTATCCTTCTTGAACACACAGGTGTTCCAAAATCCATCGTGCATAACCCTTCAGTTAAAGAGCCATAGTCAACTAAGTATCACATGTGAAGTGCACATAGGTAATACATCATGAAGGATCTTGTCAAAATAATTCCCAATTGAGATTGGCAATAATACTTCTCGTGTGACTTGCAGTGTTCCCTTTTCATTCAACCAATGGAACTTGTATGGCTTCAGATGTGTAATAGTCAGCAACTTTAGCTTCTTGATCAGATCAACAAATGCCACATTGGTGCAACTCCTACTATCTACAATAAGTGCATACAGTTGATCATTCACTTTATAGGTAATATGAAATAAATTCTCTCTTTGCTCCTCCTCATGTTAAGTTTCTAAACTCATCATATGTTGGACAATTAGGATCAACCAATCCAAGTCCTCGGCAAATATATCCTCCTCAATCAGGTCAACATTTACATCAGCCTCTTCTTTCTCTTCTTTCCCATCAAGTTCCTCATCTGTACTATTCTCTGGTGAGTCTCCCTTGATAATTATAGTCCTTTGGTTTGGATATTTAGCTATATGTCCAAACCTTTAGCACTTGATCCGACTCATCTTTCTTCTAGATCCCTATCCTTTCTCATATGTTTGGGTCAGCACATCACTATTAGGTCGGCCCTTTTGTTTGTCTCAGACATCCACCTTCCTAGTCAGCTCGGCACTTGGTTGAGCTCAATAACTTCCTTAACTACGTAGGCTCAGATGACTAGTTTAGCTTGATGGAGGTCGGGCCAGCATTTTGTTTCTTCTTTATCTCTCTACTCATTGGGCTAGTCGTATAGCCTCATCCATTGTAGTAAATGGCTAGAGTTCCACAATGTCTTGGATATCACTCCTCAACCTAGTAAGAAACCTAGAGACTGTTCGTATTGATTGTTCCTCTACTTTAGAACAAATCGTAAGCATTTGGAACTTTAAGAAATACTTGTCAAAAGCTCGGCCTTCCTGCCTTAACTCATGAAGCCAAGCAAAAGTGTCCTATAAATACGTTTCTAACACAAATTTGTTTCTAAGTACTCTCTTTATCTCAGGCCAAGTATTAATCTCTTGGTATCTCTCTCATCGTCTCATAACTTGAAAGTTCTTTCACCACATAGTAGCATATCCTATGAACTCAATAGCAATAGTTCTCACCTTGTCTCGGTCTTCATACTAGTAATAGTAAAAGACTCACTTAACTTTCTCCTCTTAATCTAAATAATCATCTACACTTCTAGAACCATTGAAACTCGAAATCTGGAGCTTTACATGGTTGGTGGCTTGACGTGTTTAATTTTTCTCTTCTTCTTCTTCGTACTCTTCTTCCTTAACGTTGTACATTTCTCCTAAGTCAATCCTTTCTCTCACTCATCTATTTACTCCTCCACCTCGAACTTGTTGAGTTAGGTTATGTCATTTAGTAGGTCAAACAGCTTGTGGAATGTTTTGTACGACTTTAGTAGGTCGATAGGTCAATGCATGAATTGCTCTAGTAAATCAACTAGGAGGTTAACCACCTCATCAAGCCTCTCATTCATACTTCTAGGGGTTCCCTAAGATTGTCAACCATGGTAGACAACACCATTGTTGTCATCCCCAATACCAGCACTAACACTCAAATCTATCATTTTCTTCTATAATTTCGAATTTAATCTTTAGATTTGAGCTACAATTGACACTATTTTCTCCAAAATCTAACAATTCAGCACAATCTTCACACTAGTAGCTAGTTATGCCTCAATATAGTAACAACACTGATGAATAATTCGTTAACTCAAAAGTTGCACTATTTTTGGATGTTCAAAATATTGCAAAACAGAGTAAACATGAAAAGCAACCACTTCCATTAAACTTTTACTCAACTTAGACACACTGCTACAAGAAGCATTACTTCACAAATCACAAACACAACTTACCTAATGGAACCTCTACTTTGATACCAAGATGATGCAGATTGGAGCCAAGAATAAATAAGGACGGTTGTAGGGGTAGGTCTTAGCTTATCGAAAGCTTGAAATGAGTAATGAAAACGTACAAGAGAACAAAAAAAAGGAAAGAAATAAGCAAACCTACGAATAGCTACAAAGGATATGATGCACTAGTGGAACTTTTGAAGACTTATAGAACAGCTCAATATGATGCATAAGTTGGTCCAGTGAGGTTAATCACCACCTAACCTTACTTAATGGTTAGGATAAGAGTGAAATAAGCAAATAAGCTAACTAAAGAAGTTTTTCACAAAAGGAAATGTTCAGTATATTGGTGATGATAAGAGATCATGTGTGGCTATGTGTACAATGGGTATTTATACCAAAGAAATTAAGGAAACTTTCTTAAAAATGGAAAAGACCAAAAGGATATTGTCCTAAAGAAGTAATGCACAAGGAATATAAAAAGGTAAAAATGAATATTTACGAAAAAGCAATGATTACAGCATCAAATTCTGAAAGTGGTCTTGGACATGTGGAAACAATGTATTGGTGGCACTGTTGGAAGATATAGACAAAACAGTATGATTAGGATGGGTAGCTAAGTAGGGGTGCTAAGCAGATTTGGATTTGTCTGAGGAGTAGCCAAGGACATTGTAGGATCTCTCAGCCTCTTGGCACTTGTGTTGCCAAGCAAGTGATTGAGTCAGTTGGAGTCGAGTAGTCGTATGGAGCTTAGCTGTTATTAGGGAACTCTTCCAATCGGCACATAATTTCCAAGAGATGTGCAATCACTCGGCATGGTGTTGGAAGTTAGTCGACAGTGAAGAGCAACTCGGCCTTGATATGGGTCAGATAGAGCAAGATGATTCGCTTTGTCAGTCCTTCTAGTCCTTAGGTTTGGCTGCAGGTGCCTGGTAGTTTGATTCCTATTAGTAGATGTCCAAGCCAAACAGAAGGGCTGACTTAATAGTGACTTACCGACTTGAACATATGAGAAAAGATAGGGATCAGGAAGGAAGATGAGCCAGATCAAATGTTTCAAATGTCAGGGGTTTGGGCATATGGTTGCTTAGTATCTAAATTGACGAATTATGGTCATCAAGAGAGACGTCTCAAAGCTTGAAGTAGATAGTATCAATAAGGAACCTGAAGAAGAGACTGTACCCATAAAAGAGACCACTCAAGAGAATGAACTGGTTAAGGAAAATGTGTTTGCCAAGGACTTGGCTCAATTGGTTCTAGTTGTCCAACGTACAATGAGTTTGAAAACCCTACATGAGGAGGAGTAGAGAGAGAACTTGTTCCACATTACTTGTAAAGTGAATGATCAATTGTGTGCACTCATTGTAGACAGTGGCAGTTATACTAATGTAGCATCTACTAACCTGATTAAGAAACCTAAGTTGCTGACCACTTTACATCTAAAGTCGTATAAGTTGCATTGGTTGAGTTAGTAAGGAACATTACATGTGACTTAGCAAGTATTGCTGCCAATCACAATTGGAAATTACTCCATCGAGATTCTTTGTAATGTGCTACCCATGTGCACATCACATATGCTATTAGGCCGACCTTGGTGTTATGACTGAATAGTTATCCATGATGGGTACAGGAACACCTATGTGTTCAAAAAGGATGGAAGAAAGAATACATTAAACCCCATGATGCCAAGTCAAGTTAGCAATTTACAAGATAAACTTGCTTGTGAAACAAATAAAGCTTTGGGTTAATGCAGAGCCAAACTCTAAGAGGTTATTAAAGCCTACTTGTCGACCTTCTTATTAGCAAGGCAATTATTAGAGTCAAAGGAACGGGGTGAACTACCCTTAGAGGTTAAGGAGCTATTGAACAAAAATGCTGACTTATTTCATGAATAGTTTTTGGAAGGTTTACTGCCGTTCAAAGGCATTAAGCACTGCATTAACTTGATTCCTAACATTACCTTGCCGAACAAACTAGCTAATTGGATGAATCCTAAACAAGCTGCTGAGCTCCAACGATAAGTCAATGAACTACTAGAGAAAGGATATCTAGGGGAGAGTCTAAGTCCTTACATTGTTTCGACGCTCTTAATGTCAAAAAAGGATGGTACTTAGCAAATGTATGTTGATAGCCGAGCCACGAACAAGATTACCATTAAGTACCGGTATCCTATCCCTATGCTAGATGACATGCTAGATGAACTGAGTGGAGTTAACGTCTTCAGCAAGATTGATTTAAAGTCTAGCTACCATTAGATTCAAATGAGGCTAAGAGACGAGTGAAAGACTACTTTCAAAACTCAGTGTAGACTCTACAAGTGGATGGTAATGCCATTTGGCTTGTCAAATGGCCTAACCACTTTCATGCAACTGATGAACCACGTATTGAGAGATCTAGTCGGAAAGTGTATCATAGTGTATTTTGATGACATTCTAGTATACAATATCGACATGTCGAGTCACTATGAGCATCCTTGTGCTATATTAAATGTACTTTGAGCTGAGAGATTATTTGGTAATCTAAAGAAGTGATGTCTCTGCTAGTAGGAAGTGGTATTTCTAGGTTATGTAGTAGGTAGAGGAGGCATGTTGATGGATGATGAGAAGATTCGAGCAATTGTAGAGTGGCCAACTCCACCCACTTGTGCCGAGGTGAGAAGTTTCTACGGATTGGCATTCTTTTATAGAAGGCTTATCAAGAATTTCAATACCATGGCCACACCTTTAATCGAGTTAACAAAGAAAAACATTGAATTTAAATGGGTAGAAAAGGTGGAAAGAATTTTTTATGAAATCAAGATAAAGTTGACTTTCGCCCTTATGTTAACTTTACCTGACTTTGAGAAGATATTTGAGTTGGAATGTAACACATCAAGCATTCATATCAGCCCTGTTGTAATGCAAGAAGGTTGACTAATTACCTATTACAGTGAGAAGTTTAGAAGACCTGAATTGAACCACTCTGTATACGATAAGGAGCTCTTAGCTCTTATCCAAGCACTCCGGGTGTGGTAGCATTATCTATTGTTGAGAGAGTTTTTCATCTACACCAATCACGAGTCTTTGAGGTACCTTCGAAGTCACCAAATTGTTGAAGTGGCAAGTGAGGTAGATTGAATTCCTTAAAGGATTCAATTTTATGATTAAATATAAATAATTAGTTGCAAATACTCTATCAAGGAGACATGTACTCTTAACCAAACTACATACTAGGTTGTTGGGGTTTGCAAGCATAAAAGAATAGTATTCCTAGGACTCACACTTCATACCCATACTTGGGCATTGTGCTGATGGAAGAGTGGTGGAAGAATATTATCTGGAAGATGGATACTTATTCTAAAGCAGAAAATTATGTGTGTTGACTTGTTCACTAAGAGAGTTACTTATCAGAGAAGCCCACTGTGAAGGACTCTTTGGACATTTTAGGGAGAAAAGAACATATGAGCTACTAAGTGAATGATTCTTTTGGTTGAAAATGAGGTAAGACGTGCACCGAATTGTTGAGGGTTGTACTGTATGCAAGAGAGCCAAATGTTGAGCTGAGTAAGGGAAAGCAATGTCTTTGCCTATCCCAACTAGACCTTAAATTGAGTTAAGTATGGACTTTATCATTGGATTACCAAGAACAGCTTGATGCAAATATTCTGTAATGGTCGTTATGGATAGATTCAATAAAATGGCATGCTTTGTGCCTTACTCTGATACTAACAATGCTTCAGCTATTGCTTCTCTATTTTTGTAGGAAATTATTCGGTTACACAGTATGTTGCAAAGTGTAGTCTCAAATAGAGATCCAAAGTTCTTGAGCCATTTCTAAAGAACTTTATGGTGACGGATGGGGATTAAACTACTATTAAATACTTCATGTCACCCCTAAATTGATGGCCAAATAGAGGTGGTCAATCGTGCTTTGGGATCATTACTTCGAGTTGTAGTAGGTAAGAACTTGGTTGATTGGGACGTTTGTTTTCCAGTGGTAGAATTCGCTTACAACCATATAGTACATGACACCACCAAGCATATGCCTTTTGAAGTTGTCTATGGCTTCAATCTCGAGTTTCCCCTTGATTGTGCCCCTATCTAATAGCCGGGCAAGAAGACCTTAACGTAAGAGCTTGAGTACAATCCCTATAGCACATCTATGATAAGGTTACTCAAAAAATCAACCAAGCTATTAGAAAAATGCGAGAAAAGGCCAAAGGAAGGAAGTCAATACAATTTCAACTTGAAGACCTAGTGTAGTTACACTTATGCAAGGAGAGGTTCCTAAACAGAAGAAAAAACAAGCTATCTACCTAAGATGAAGGGCCCTTTAAAATCTTATAGAAAGTTAATGACAGTGCCTATAGGTTGGAGTTACCTGATGATTATGGGGTTTTTGACACTTTTAACATTGCTGACCTCAGTCCCTATCACCTTGAAGGAACACTAAACAAAGACTAGCCAGGTTTGATCCAAAATCCAAATCAACCAGGATGGAATTATAGGAATTAAACTATTGGATCCCTAACTAGTAGTCGAACTTAAGGCCTCAAAGGTCTGACGTAGTGAATTCTCCTACTTCAGTCGACTCCTGTCAAGGCCGAATTGATCATGGTCGTTGATAAATTCCTAATGCCAAGCTGAGTGATTTCATGTCTCTTAGAAGTTATTTGTTGAATGAATGATTGCTCTACCTATAGACTGGCCCTATTACATACTCTTGCCCAACATATTTGAGCCAAACCACAATTCGGCAACATTAATGTCGATAGGTTGAGAGATCTCATGCGAGTCCTTAACTTTTCCTTCTCAAATGAGTCCATTATTACCTAGTACCCCTATGAAGCATCCCTGCTCAGCCACCCATCCTAAACATACTGATTTGTTCACATCTTACTAGGGCATCGCCAATACACTACTGCTATGTATCTAGGCTCACCTGGAGAATCTGTTACACTTAATCATTGCTTTTCCATGAATATTCGATTTTACCTTTTTGTATTATTTGTAAATTACTTCTTTGAGACCATACCCTTTTTTACTTTTCTATTTTTAGGCAAGTTGCCCTAATTTCTCAAGTATATATACCCACTGTACGTATAGCTGCATCAGCTGTCATCATTAAGATACGAAACATTTCCTTTTGTGAACATTGCTCTTGCTAGTTTGTTTACTCTCACTGTACTCTTATCCTAACCTTTAAGTAAGGCTAAATGGCGAGTAACATCACTGGACCAACTTGTACGTCATGTTGAGCTATAACATGAGTCCTCGGAAGTTCTACTAGTGCATCATATCCTTTAGAGCTGTTCATCGGTTTTCTTACTTTATCTTTCCATTCTATTATCTTGTGCACTTCCCATCATTCATTTCTACCTTTTGGCAAGCTCAAACCCATCCTTGTGATTAGCCTTGTCTGCTCTTGGCTTTGGTCCACATCAAGTTGCTAAGTAGCTATGGACCTACTATATCGACTAGGCTGGTGCACTTAGTCTAAAGCACCAACCCTTTAGGTGTAAGTACTGTTAAGGTACTAGAGATTAAGGGTGTAAATTGAACTTGTATACTAGGGTCTTTAAGCTTTCAGGTGTATGGATTGGTGAGAGTGCTTAGACATAAAAAATCTACATCGATTTGATCGTGCTAAGGCCCTTTCTTCTCTCGGGTGTTGGTACTAATGAGGGGTTGGGTTAGGGATGAAGATTGGCTCAAAGATGTGTTTGCCATAAACTAGTAAAAAGGAAAGTAGATAAGTGTATGGTAATCTCTTTCATTAATTCATGAATAATTACATGTACACCAAGCTAATTACAATACATTACACAAAATAGGGTCTTAGGTTATTAGCATTCCACATCTTTGGTATGATTTATCCATTAAGGGTCTCCAACTTATACGCTCTATTGCTTGTGTCTTCCTTCACTCGCATAAGGTTCTCTTAGCTCTGTGCGAGCTTTCCTTGCCCTTTGCATGAGCCCGTAGTTTTGTAACTTGTGGCATATTAAGTCTCCAAATTTAATGACCTTGTACTTGACCTTCTTGTTATAGTTTCAAGCTACGCTTTATTAGTAAGTGGCTATCCTAGCTTTGGTTACATCATACACCTCGTTGATCGTGTTGAGGCTCATTTGTAAGGCTATGTGATTGGTGTTGGTGTCGAAGTTCTAAAGCTTGCTTGTTGAGAGCTCTAGCTTAGTGGGTAGGATGGCTTCAGAGACAAAGGTAAGGTGAAATGGTATTTCTTTAGTGGAAGTTCTATGAGCAATTCTATACCCCTAAAGGATGGTAGGGAACTCGTTAGCCCACTTCCACTTTACTTGTTGCACTCTCTTCTTCAGGCTACTAGAATATCTTATTAATTACTTTAACTTGGCCATTGGACTAAAGGTGGACCATTGAGATAAAGTGGAGTCTTACGTAGTGCTCCTCATAAAATTCCTCGAACTTGGTGTTGTTGAACTGCTTGCCATTATTTGTGATCACCTAGGGTACCCTAAACCTAGTAAGAATGTTGGTGAGGACAAAGCTTTCAGTCACTCTAACTATAATACTAGCGATTACCTAAACTTCAACCTACTTGGTGAAGTAATCTATGATTATTAGGATGAATTTACAACCCTTAGATGCTTTGGGAAAGGTTTAAGGATGTTGAGCCCCCATTGGGCAAACGACTACAGACTTATCATGGAGTAAAGGTTAATACTTGAGGCATAACTAATGGGTGCATGCTTCGAGCACTTGTGACATTTCTATACCATAGCCTTTGCGTCTTCTTTTGTCATTAGCCAGTAGTAGCTAAGGCGAAGGGCTCTAATATAGAGAGCTTAGGCTTAGATGTGGTTGCTAAGAATCTTAATGTACAACTCTTCAAGGGCATAGATGCCCTCCTTAGGTCTTAGGCACCAAAAGCATGGGATGACCCACTTATAAGCACGATATGAAGAGGAGAAAAGGAGTTTGCCTTAGAAAGAAGGAAGTTCTGGATTGCCAACACTTTGCACTTAGCTAATGGGTATCCTTCATCAAGATGGTGCAAAAAGCAGGATCAATGATGGTATAGTTCGTCGTGCTATAGGCTATCCCCTTAGCTTCGTCCTTATTCTCGAGTAGCGTCTTAATCTTAAGATAGTCAATGATCAGATCCATCTAGTAAGGCTCAGTGGAAGAGGGTCAGATCTCCTATACTTCCTGCTATTGTTCTTCGACTGTGTAACTCAAAGACATATTGCAATAAGATCTACTTGTCGCTTTTATGGGGTTTAGGTTGGTTGTGGACATGAACTTTGATAGTCTTTCTACTTCGAAGTTCTCTACCCAAGGAATCTTATTTATGTTCTACAAGGCGAAACCTAAGGCAAGATCTTGTATTGCTTAGAGATACTTTGTCATGGTTTCTCCCTTTGTGTTGTATTCTCCTTTCACTTGTTATACCATAAGCATGGAGTCTAAGTAGATCTCCACATTGTTAACCTTGATGTCTTTGGCAATCTTTAAGCTAACAATGAGTATTTCATACTCAACCTCATTGTTTGAGAGACCCATACTTACGTGACTAAGCTTGGTAGTTAATTTAGGGCGTTTAGGAAGGTAACCTAATTAGGTTAAAAACTTACGATAAACTTTATGATATTAGTTGAGGAGTTTTTGTAAGCTTGAAATTTGAGAATGTAATAAAATATTAAAAATATAGCCAAAATTGCATAAATTTACTACATTATTATATTAGTAATAACACGCGAATTAGTCTCTAAAATTAACAAATACTAAGAGATAAATTATAGGAATAATATAATTAATATTGTATAAAAAATAATATATAAAAGATATGTATATACATCAAGTATGATTATTATATAAATATATATATACTTGTAATTATTGAAAATACCCGAAATTAGGTAAAATCTACTAAATAATTAATAAAAAAAATTGGGATAATTGTTAAAAAAATTATAAAATAATTAGGGAAACCTTCCTTTTATCGTGGAAAACCTTGGTGATAGTTGGAGAATTAAAAAAAAAAAAAAAAACTTGCAATCATCTTACATAAACACCTAAACTAAACTTTTCTACATGTTAAATGAGGATGGAAAAATCAAAATCAACTCAATTGAGTTATGAAAAATAACAACCATCTTCTAAGACAAAGTATAGGCATTTGTAAGTTTGAGGAAAATTTTGGGGTGAGAAAATATAGAGAGAAAATGAGAAAACGAAATTTAGGGAAATATAGTGCACATGAAGGAGGCAAT
Organism: Lumnitzera littorea; assembly: GCA_024138015.1. Classification (NCBI taxonomy): domain Eukaryota; kingdom Viridiplantae; phylum Streptophyta; class Magnoliopsida; order Myrtales; family Combretaceae; genus Lumnitzera; species Lumnitzera littorea. The sequence continues at coordinate 71,102,327 of JAMXBB010000002.1, read as the reverse complement.
TTGCAAGATTTAGGAAAATGATCAATCGAAAGTAAAACAAGATGACGACCTAAGGGAGAGGCTAGTGCATAGCTTGGCCGAAAACCTCCCCCTCCTTCACGATGGCCGGACCTTGGACTTTCATTAAGTTACTAATCTCTTCGATCTGTATAAAAAATTAGGAAAAAATAATAAATGAATTCTAAAAATTTTGAAATTTGGTTTTCCTATGTATTTTCACATGTACAACTCAAATCTTTAATCAAATTTTCAAAATTTTTAGTGTAGGTATAGGGTACTTAAGAAAAATATCTACACAACAATTTTTGATCGGGTTTTTGAAGGGCCAAGTCTTGTAGTTTCGACTTGACATTTTCTAGTTATTCTCCTAATATGTTGAGCTTTGATGCTATGTGGTTGGATTTTCAAAATTAGGTCATCGGATTTTAGGGAATTTTACAATCTTCCAAAATAGTGCACTAGATGAATTGTTTTACAAGGGGCATAATCAAGTCTGTATAAAGGTCATATCATAATCTATATTTATCTAGACACAATAGTTGAAAGTAGTTTAATATGAATTTAGAAAGGATGATTTTTAAGTAAAAGTGGGTATTTAGTGATTTAAGGTTAGATTTTTCAAGTATTTAGTGTACTAATGGATAGTATGATGAAGAAAGGAAGTGGATGATTAAAGTATTAGTTGATACTTATTGTTTATCCAGGGTTTGCACTTCTGGAAATGTTGGGTAAGTGGAGTATATGTGAAGTAGTTAGATGCATTAGTAGTAGTAAGGTTAGAAAGTGTGTCAAAACTAAGTCAAAATGTAATCTGATGTAAATATATTGAGCACATTAGGAAAATTAAATTTATTCTAAAAGGTGGCTTATATTTGGACTCTACCTTATTCCTTGTGATAAACTGTAAGTTGGGAACTTCTTAAATAAGAATCTAATTTTAGATCGAGGGTTAGAAACTTCATCAGAAACTAGGTCAAAATATTATTTAGTATTGAATATTTATAACCATAGTAGGAGTTTGATAGTAAATCAATCAGTGATTTGTATGTTAATTCTATACCTTTATCAAAGTCAAAATATGAGTCAAAAGCCAATCGAAAAATAGCCATACCATAAGCTAGGTCAGAACTTAGATCGATGGAAGATGTAAAATATAAGAGCAACTAGAAGTTTGAAGACAGTTGCTACTAAATATTAGATCATTAAGAGTCAGAGATTAGATTAGAAAGTCACTTGTCTATCATTTCTAAGAATTTACTATAGCTAAAACTTTAGTTAGAAACTACTAGACAACAACTTGTATTAGGTCAGAACCTTAGTCAAAATGTACCATACTTAATTAATATCTAATAAATATCTTAGAAAACTCACCTAATACAATTGAAAACATACTTAAATGTTCACAATGAACACATATGTTATATATTGGATGGAAACTAAAGATGTCACATTAAATTTAGGAATAATACAGGAAGACCTGAGCGACGCATGAGGAGAATGAGCATTGGTATCTAGGTAAGTGCGATTAGTGTTTCACTGTACTTTGAAGTATTGTTTAAGAATATTTGGAGACCTTAGTATATGTCTTGTTTGTGGTTGTAAGTTAGTCGCATGTACGCATGCAGCGTGTGTGCTTGAATACTGTTATGCTATTTGAGTGCTGGGTTGATGTGTTGATTGCCTCATGATATTACATGCTTTAAACTGTTTGAATTTGCTTGATCACTCCAAAAGCAATCTAACAAAAACTTAGCTTAATTACTAATCGAACTTACATCGCAAACTATTAAGGGAAAATGACTAAGAAGTGTAGGCTAAACTCAGACCCCTTCATTGAGGATAGTAGAAATGGTCATCTACTTACCTTGAATAGAACTAACTAACAAAAGAGGAGGTTGACACTAGTTTAAGGTCTGTAGTTTAAAGGTAGTCTCGAGCAAAGTGTGTTTTCGAATACATAAGCCTTGGTTTGGTGACCAAATTCACGAGTGTGCGAGGTTAAATTCCTCAAACCTTAGATTGGAGTGGGTGAAATTTCTCTTATCTCACAACGATCAATCAATGTTGTGCGACGGCATTTGCTCGATCATGCATTGCATCTAATTAAATTTGCTTAAAGACCCTAGTTGCTTAGTGTTAGATATGTGCTACTATCTTTATCTCACTTACTGAGCAAGTTATTGCTCATTCCCCTATAGTTGTTTTGCAAGTTTCCCTAGTATACTCACCATTACTATTCTAAGTTTCAAAAGACCAGAGAACTAGGTCGAGGAGTGAGATTCAAGATTACTTGACTTGATTTTTACTTAATTTATTGACTATGCTAACTTTTAGGAAAACTAACAGGGTCTCCTTAGGTGGCGCTTAGTTTTTAGATAATGAGATATATTCCATGCTTTACAAGCTTATGGTTTATAGTAAATTTTTTGTAGATCTCTTAGTAAATTCAAGGTTTCATTCTTTATACAATTTATAAAATTTGATTTTTCCTTGGATATTTAAGCTATAAAACTATTTTCAATAGCTATTTTGAAAAGTTATACTACAAGTTGATTCCCACCAAGTATTAAATAAGACGATTCCAAAAGGTAGAATGGTGAATGCCTTGTGTAGGATATACCTACGTTAGCAACTAAGGTAGTTACCTTTTAACATAGGTTAGTTTACATGGTAAGGCTATTACGACTCCTTAAGTTTGGAGTGTAACATTGTTTCTTGCTAGGAATTTGAAATTTAGCATGTATAGGACCTTATTACCATAAGACCCTTACAGAACAATGCCTACTCCACTCCCTTATAAGATCCATCAATATGGAGAGTCCATAGTGGTATGTTAATCTTTGTCAGTGCTTCCTAACCTCCAGTATACTCGACAAAAATGTTTATGGTGACTTGTACCTTGATAACCTGCCTTAGTCAAACTTGGACTTCATGAGTGTTAAGCTCTAATGAGTACTTCATCATGGGTTTAAAGGTGTCTATAGTGCCTGATTGGCGAGGACAACAATGGGATAAGCTTGAAAGTATGACCTCATGTTCCTTGCAATAATGACTACGGCTGGGGTAAATTTCTCTACCCATGTGTATCTAGTCTCCAAGCCCTACAATATATTTGCTAACATAGTAGACTAGCTTGTGTTCTCTACCATATGCTCCAATGAGTATAGAGGATATTGCTTAGTCATTGATTGCCAAGTGTAAGTAAAGCTTTTTCCTTAGGATTGGTTTAGAGAACACAGGTAGGGTAGTCAGGAACCGCTTGAGCTTGTCAAAGGTGGTTTGGCACTCTTTAGTCTTAGTAAACTCCAATGGGTTCGTCAATTCTTAAAGAACTTAAAGTACTTGTTTGCATTTCAAGACACAAAGCGATTAAGCGTGAGAACTCTTTAAGTTAACTATTGCAATTCCTTGATGGTTTTAGGGGGTTTCTATAAACTCCTAAATTTTTCAACCTAATATCTGAAGTAAACTCAAGTATGTTAGATATTCTTAAGAGTCGACAAGACTAGTTAAGATAATAACCGAAGATTCAATCGTGTATAAAACTTTTATACCCTAAATGTACTTAAACAATAGAGATTGTACCCAAAAGTGATAAAACTCTAAAATTATAACTTTAAGGATATAAAAGTACTAAGTCGCTATAATCTATTCTAAAACCCTGACTGCTAATATATCCTTAGTATCATACTAAATCATTATCAAATAATCAAGATAGCTTTCAATTATTCATAAATACATACAATACTAATTTAATTTACTAGAAAACTAAGATATTGCATTATAGATCACATCCATCTTCTAATTATATAACTAGGTTAGTGTTAGATAAAGTTAAGTGTTTAGTTACTGTTTATATTACATATAGTTGGTATTAGTATTCTAAATGACATATTTCGTGATAGTTACCCTAAGTACTATACTAAATAATATATATAGGATATAAATACTTAGAGGAAGATCTCATTAACTATTCTTACTAACCATTTCAATAAACCCCATATTTCCTTTCATTTCCTTAATTTTCTCCTCAATTTTCCTTAATTACCTCATTATGTACACACAAATTTCATTTAATTTCAAAGAGTTGACTAAGTCAACATTTAACCAAGTCAAATGTTGACTAAATTCAAAAGGTTAACTAAGTCAACAAATGTCGTTGTTATCTAGAATTATCTTCCATTTTCTTTAACTTTCTACACTTTTTGACACATGTTTTCTTGTCCAATTTTGCTTCCTTTGTTGTCCATTTCATGGATCTATCTAGACCCCACCCATTTCTTTTATAAAGACATAATTGAAGACACAAAACACCCTTTTCTCCCCCTTACCAAAACCATAACCCCCTTTGCTCCCTCAATTCTAAACACTTTCTCAACTTCACTTTCATAATTCTAACTACCAAAATAAACCATCATCTCATATATACTTGTCTTCCTTTTCATATTATAAAGGAGAAAAAGGTACGTTATTATGTGATTTTCCATCTTATTTAATAGTTAGATGTATAAGATAGGTTAGTGTAGTAACTTTTGTGTAATATGTACATATGTGTTGTTGAAGGTAGAAAGCTCCATACTTATGCTTAGGAGTGTAGAAATACTAAGGTATACATGTAGAAATACCTATGTATATACAACAAGTGAGTACAAGTGAAGTGTACATATGAGGGTTTTAGTGAAATCTTTAGTATACGTGTAAGAAATCCTTAGATAAATGGAGAAGGAGCACATATACATATGTTTAAGTATGTGTAGACAAGAATACACTTGATGAACACATGTATGGATACTCTTATACATGAGTACCCTTTATGTACATAACCAAAAAGGAAGAGTATACTAACTATATATACATATAACTTACTAAATAAGCCCATAAAGTGCAAAATATGGATTGGTGAAGCTTTCTTAAGAGGGTATACAAGGCATACAAAAATATGTATAAAAACACATATGTATATATATGTATAAGTACAAAAGTATACATACTAGTATATGAGAAGTATAAATATATACATAACATATGTATAAAGTAAATAAATACATAAGAATAAGTATACATATGTAATAGATGACATAAGCATGACATAAACGATGACATAAACATACAAAATAATAAAATATAAGATGATATATAGTATGATAATATATATATATATATGTATACATGTATATATATGGGCCGAAATTATGATAAGCCCCTAATGCCCATCTTAAATTGAATTGTTCTCATCTAAGCCCATAAATTAGTAATAACAATGTAAGATCATCTAAGTGTAAGAATTTATTGGCTAATTAAATTATTAAGTACTAAAATAAGATATAAAATTGGATAATAAGAATATTTAAGCTTCAACAATTAAATTTCAATAATTTAATCCATATCGTAAAACACAGGTCTTAACGTCCAAAACAAACATCACCGTGTGAACATACGTTCAAAAATGATGAAAAATGACTATAAATTTGCAAATATCGAAAAAAAAATGAAAAAGTTACATACGATTAGTGATATTGTTCAATTAGATAAAAAATTAATAGTAATTTAAATAGAATTAGATACTGGGAATTACTAGTTAATTTAATTACTTATCATCGTTGTCATCTTGTAATGATTAGGTGATCCTAATGAGGGCATAGATCATTTGATCGATTATTATGACTAGGGCAAGTCAACATGGTCGAGTGAGTATTTACCCTATGATTCCATACTTGTATGTATTTGTAATTAGTGAACTTAAATGATTTTGTTCATTGAATGTTGTGTGGGGTGAAGAAATACTTGTGTGTGTTATTATTTGTTGAGTTGTGAATTTACCTTAATTATAGATAATACATTGTTTGTTGCATGATAGTATAGATAATAATTGGACTTAATTGTACTCGACTAATAAAACGAAACTAGAACATGCATCAACATGCATTGCATAGACATAATTCTGGCTGTCATATCACACGAAGGTAGGTAGAGGCCATACGAAGGTTGTTATTATAAGTATATTGGTTCAGTATGGTGCACTCGTACAATATGACCTTACCCTGGCCCATAGGAATACTAAGCATAGGAGGTGCCAATAACTTGGCTAAGGATTGAGTCTAGAGGCTTTCGTTTAAGGGTGAGTATGGATTATAGGGGCCCACTCATGATTATACTTAGAACTTGGTTTTTATGAAAATAAAAGATTGTTTTATTCAAATATGGAACACGGAGTTTTGTAGGAAAATAAGTTCTAGTATAATACCTGGATTTGATTGGTGTCGTATATACTCCAACCCTGACTTTGGAGAGCGTTAAATCTGGGTTGCGTATAGTGACTAGTTAACTGTACGTATTGTTTGGCATGTTGTTTGTTCATTCATTTATATGCTTGAATATAATGTATGTATAACTTGCTTATTGGTGTAATTGAGGGTTTTACTCACTAAGCATTAACTTGTACCCTCTTAGGCTTTTGATACAAGGCGACCTTTTTGTCGACACTAGTTGTGGGATGCCAGAGGTTAGCATGGGACCTTGGGCATGAGTGGGCTACACAGAGCGTCGAGAGGACTTAGATGTGTAGACCTTTATATGTGTACTTTTCATTTTGATAGTACTATAGATACATATATACTAGATTACTGTTTAATGTAATCTTTATAGTTTAAATTTTATATAAATATGTTTATGTGATGATATTCTGTTGATTTGTATGTTCTTGGAAAGCTAGTCGTTGTGGAGCTTTATATATTATATGAAGAGTTCATGATTAGAAGGGTAACCAATCAAGGGTTCTTCATATAGTATATAGCATCTACCATGACTAGACTGTCTTCAGTTCATGACAGTTTCATATAACGAATGGTTTTGATCTTATCTGAGTAGATCTTCATCTTCTTAACCTTGATGTCTTTGGCAATCTTTAAGCCAATGATGAGCACTCCATACTTGACCTCTTTATTGCTTGCAAGGAATCTAAACTTGAGCTCATATGGGAACTTAATACCATAAGGCACTTGAAAAACAATACTTGCTCCACTCTAAACTTCCCTCCCTTACTTCCCCGCGAAGGATCCATTGACATGAAGAGTTTATACTAATATATCAATCTCTATCCATGCTTCCTCCTCTCTAGTGCACTTGATGACAAAATTCGCAAGGACTTGTGCCTTGATAGCCTGCTTCGGTTGGAATTGGACTCCATGTGCATTGAGTTCTATTGAGTACTTGACCATGCATCTAGAGACATTTGGCTTCTATAGGATAGTTTATAGTGGATTTTCAACGAGGATGACAATAGGATAAGCTTGAAAATATGACTACAACTTCCTTGCAGCAATGACTATGGCTAAGGCAAATTTCTCTACTTGTATGTATCTAGTCTATAGTACATGGCTGACGTAATAAACTACCTTGTGTTCTCTTCCATATGCTCAAACAAGTATAAAGGATATTGCTCGATCACTAATTACCAGGTGTAAGTAAAGCTCTTCCCTCGAGATTGATTTAGAGAACATGGGTAGGGTACCTAAGAACCTTAAGCTTATTAAAGGTGGTTTGAAATTCTTTGGTCCAAGTAAACTCTGATGGCTTCTTTAGTAACTAGAAGAACTTGGAACAACTGTTTGCATTTAGGGACATAAAGCGATTGAACCTAACAGCTCTATGAGTGAGCCATTGCGTTTGGGGAGCTTCATATCATAGACGACTTTGATCTTATCCATGTTGGCCTCTATGCTATGTTCGGTGACCATGAAACCAAGGAACTTGCACGAGCCTACCTTAAGGACATTGTTTTAGGGATTCAACTTCATCTGATATCTATGGAGTATGTTGAACATCTTGAGTGAGTCCTTGATGTAGTTAGCCTTATCTTTGCTTTGACGATCATGTCATTGATGTAGACCTCGGCATTTCATTTGAGTTGTGACTTAAAGATTGTTTTCACTAAACTCTGATATGTTGCCCTACATTCTTGAGGTTAAAGGGCATGACTCTATAATAGTATGTGCCAAAGTTACTGACAAAGGAAGAGTGTGCTTCATCTTTGGTGACAAAGGAACAATGTACTCAACACAAATGCACCACCTGTTATTGGACTTCTTAATTAGCATTATATTGGCAAGCTAAGTTAGATAACGCTCCTTTATCAAGAATTTAGCTTAGAGAAGCTTCTATACCTCCTACTCAATGGTGGCTTGTCGCTTGAGTGCAAAGTACCTTCTCTTCTATTTGGCAGGCTGTACACTGAGGTCTACTTGGAGATGGTGTGTTGCTTTGGGGATATTGATGATGCATGGCATGTCCTTAAGGGACAAGGCAAAAATGTCAATGTTGGACTAAAGGAAGTCAATGAGTTGGTCATTGTGCTCAACAGATAGCAACATCCTTATTCACGTTGTTTGCTTGGGGTTGCCCTTGAACTAGATTTCTTTAGTCTTCTTAGCAGATTCTCCCTGTAAGTTGTGCATTTCCTCTAGCCTTGACTCAATGTACATCACTTGATCGTAGGTTATATTCTTAGGTGAAGCAATTGTGAAAGCTTATGGTCATCTTAGGCTATGTCAACTCTCATAAGCATAGGGAACTTTACCTTAAGGCACCACTAGTTGATGCATATGCCACACTTGTTGATGCTTGGTCTTCTTAATGTGGCACTATATGGGAACCAATGTTTGACAACAAAAAAATCAATCATATGTAAGGGAACTTGCCCATCGTTGCCTAGTCGGACAAGGAGAGTGATGGGACCTTAGCTGGCATAGATTTGTTATTGAAGCTAACTAAGCTCTATCAATAGGGCCATAATGGTTCTTCGAGCTGAACCTTCATTTGTGTGCATGGCATGGTTGAATAAGATGTCCATCGGGTTGTCGTTGTTAATAAATGTCTTAGGGACATTAAAGTAACCTATCTTCACATTGAGAACCAGAGGAACAATGTGGGGGTATTTAGTGCCCTCTCTATCCTTAGTAGAAAGGGAATGGTGGTGTTGATATTTAGTTTCTTACTTTGGATGGAGAGGATTTCATGTTGTACTGTAGAGTAAGAGCTAACATCCCCCAACCTTAGGCTATTAGTGGTGTTCTAGACCTAGCCTCTCCAGCTCGACGACGTTGATTATTGTAGTTATTTTGCTGCTATTGTTGTTGTTGCTCATTGCATTGGCGATGTTGGGATGGTTGTTGAACTTAGTTTCTCTCATATGTAATGAGATGGTTAATGCAGCCTTAATGTACCTTGTGGCAACCAAGCCGAGTGATATGGATCTATAGATAAGACATCTAGTATCATGCGAACCACAAGGGGTTGGGCCTTAACTGCAAATGGTTCAAAGGGGAAATGGAAGTTGAAGGTTGAGTAGGGGTCTTAGTGCATCGAAGGTAGGTATGAGACACCAATGCCTCACATGAGCTCAAGTCACACTAGATATTACATACAAGTGTGGCCGAAGGATACTCGCCACCAATCTACACTCACAATGGACTACATAAGAGAAAATGAGAATAAGCAAAGGATACTTAGCTCATGAAAGAAAGAAGTGTTTGAAAGCTTAAAAATGTCCTTCACTAACTCCTACAACTATCACAAATTACAAGTATTTATATGGCCCAATTAAGGCAAGTCCTAAGAATATGAAAATTACAAAAAAGATTCCTATTAGAAAAGGAAAAAGAAATAAGTTACAAGGGTAGAGTTGTAATAAGACAAAAAGGGATATTTAGGTACAAATTGGATGGTACAAATGTTAGAAAATGAGGCATGTGTCAATTGTCCATATGTGGTCTAAATAATGCTGTTCGCTGAGTAAAATAGGTTCTAAGCATATCGAGTTGAGGTTTGGTGCTTGGTAGCTCGGTAGATCAAATGTATTAAACCGAATAAGGATTGGTTTAGGGGGTAGACCATTATCTAGTCAGCCTCGGTTAGTTGGCTTGCAATTGAGGGTAACTCGGCCTTAGTAATGTATTAGCATAGCAGTAGGTGGGTTTGGTACTTGACCTTGGATTGATGTATTGTGAAGGCGTCAACTTAGCAACAAGTTAGTCACCTCGGGAGCCTCTTCAATGAGATGGAGAGAAAAAAGTTTGGCTGGTCGAATTGGAGAAATGATTGTTCTTCAGAGTTCAACTCTCCTTGGACAGCTCAACAAACCATATGGGCAAGTCCTTAATGTCGAGCTCTATTTTGATTTCCTTAATTTAATCTATATCAAACTCATCCCGTTTTATATGAATTACTCAATATTAAATTAAGGAAAAGTTTAAAAAAATTAAAAAAATAATTGGGGTTGCCAACTAATTCAATTGGTAAAAAATGAAATTAGTATTTTCGGGTAGGAAAACCCTAATTTGACCACTAATCTGTAGATATTTTAAAAAATTTTTATTCTTAGAAAATTAAACAAAAAAAAAACAGGTTCAAGGGTTAACCTATTAAGACTAAGTCATTATGTAAAAACTAAAGAAAAATTAATGGGCTTTTATTTTTATAATTTTCTAAAAAAATATACTATTATATATATAAATATGCAAAAGATAACTAAAGTGAATTTTTATTACAAATTTTCTAAGAAAAGGGGAAAAAGTTTTCTCTATTTTTTTATATGGTTGCCCTGAAAGTGCTTACATACTTACGTGCTTACGTGCTCGCTAGTTGGAATCAAACTGGACATAATTCTCTTTTTATAAAATATTTAGTGAGTGGGTTATTTTTATTTCGAAAACCGAGCCAAGTTTACATTTATTTATCAATTTATTATTATTTTTTTTAAAAAAACTAACAAATCTAATTTTCACGAATTAAAAAAAAACCCAACTAACTACATCTTTTTAAAAACTGGGTTAAGATGTTTTTTATTTTTAAAATTACTATGTATCAAAAATATCTTTTTTAAATCCTAACTATAAGATATGTCGAAAATACAGTTCGATACGTATCTTTTCCAAATCTTAAATACTAGATACATATCGAGATACGTATCTTAACAGTAAAATACGTATCTTAATATGCATTTTTTTAAAATTTTAATCACAAGATATATATCTCAATCGCAATATATGAATAGAAAAGATACACAACTTTTAAAAATGCAATTTTTCAGCTAACTAAATTCACCCAAAAACTCAAATTATATAAAAGATATCCAACGATATAACAATAAATATAATAAACCTGCACTAAAAGAAAATAAATTAGTAAACATAATTGAATTAACTAAATAAAATAAAATAATTTTTACCTAAAAGAATCAAGTCGCACATGTTTGTCATGGTATTAGGGAGTTAGGCAAGTGGTTAAGTGGAATTTGGAATTGAGTTAGATTTGGCTTTGGATTTGGATTTCGGAATTGAGTTAGACTCTGGATCGACTTTAGACGTCAGACTTTAGATCGGCTTCAGAAATCGGATTCGCTTCGTCAGCTTGGACGGTTGACTTTATCTAATTGGAAATCGAACTCGCTTTGTCAACTTGGGGTTGCGAGGAATTCGAATTGCATGGATGTCAAGGGTTGGATTTCGTCGTGCGTGGAGATTGTGTTGTGTTAGCTTCCAGCAGTAAGTAGAGACGTGGCTTATAGATTATTTAGAAGGTTGGCTTGGAAATTACGTTAGGAGCTTCATTTGTTATTTAAGGATTGTTGATTGTGCGTTGTGGGACTTCAGAATCTCAGTCAGGGAGATGATGCCTCAAACGTTGGGGTGTGTTTATGGATTGTTGTTCGGATTTTGGATTTTTGTCGGACTTCGAAATCTAGGTCAGATTATCTGGAAATTGGAGGACACTTGGTTAATGAATTGGACGTCAGGCTGTTGAATTTGAAATTGGGAATTTTGGAATCAGAAATTTAAGTCATTAGGGCAGTTGGACATTAATTGTGGGAATAAAAAAATTGTCCACAACGTTATGTGCTGTTGTATTATTTATAAACTTATAATCGTCTCTTTTGTGTCAAAAATATGAAAAATATGATTATGATTTTTTGACGATTTAATCTAATTTCTAAAAACCCCATTTAAGTTGGACTTTTTGTTTTTTAAAGTTTGATCCAATCCAATAATTTAATCTAGCCCAATAAATTATAAATTTAATTTAAGCCCAATATAATTTAGATAAAATTTTATTTTAAATTGGAATGGACCAAAATTATTTTAATAACACCCAATTCTCCAATGACTTAAGAATTTATTAAATTAATTATACTCTGTTATCTGATTTGATATTAAATGATCTGATGTGACTCGATTTAACATAACTTGACTCGATATGATATGACATGACTCTATACGATAAAATTCGACTTGATACGATATGACATGACTCGATACGAAACGATGCGACATAATAGATACGAAACGATACAACACGATACGATACGACTCGACTCTCTTTTTTTTATATTTTTCATTTTTTCTTTTAATTTTCGTTTTTTTTATTTTTCTGTTTATTTATTAACGTGGCTCAATTAACGAAAAATGGCAAAAATGATGTGTCAATAGCTACCTCTCTTTGTAGTAAAGTTAGATTAGAATTTTGTTACAAAGACAAAAAAGAAACCTATTTTTGCCAAACCTGACTTAAATAATCTAAAGAGAATAGATCTCTTTCAAGATGAATTGCTTGAAAGGATAGATCTTTCAAAGATAAGATAAGATGACATGAGATAATGCTCTCATGAGTAGGCAATATTTTAAATGACTAGACAGCGTTCCTTTGAGCAAGCGATCCAAAAAAGGACTAAGAATGTAATCCTACAAAGGAATAGATAGGGCAGCACTCTTATGGGCAAGCAATTCGTCAAAAGATAGGATTGTGCTCCTTTGAGTGTGCGATCCTAGATAATATTACGTGGTGCTCGTATGAGCAGATGATCCAACAAAAGATAAGATAGCACTCTTTTGAGTAAGCAACCCTAGAAAAAATTGGATGGCGTTGTTATGAGCAGGCGATCCAACTAAGGAATAGCTAGGACAACGCTCCTATGAGTAAGCGATCCTAAAAGGAACAGGACAGTGCTCCTTTGAGCAAGCAATCCTATAAAAGGATTAGATAGAACAGCGCTCTCATGAGCAAGCGATTCTAGAAAGGAATAGATAGGACAATGCTCTTATGAGCAGTTGATCCAACTAAGGAATAGATAAGACAGTGCTCTCATGAGCAAGTGATCCTAGAAAGGATTGATAGGATAGTACTCCTTTGAGCATGAGATCCTAAAAAAGAATAGATAGGACAACACTTCTATGAGCAGGCGATCCAACTAAGGAATAGGTAGGACAACACTCCTTTGAGCAAGTAATCTTAGAAAAGATTGGATAGCGCTCTTATGAGCAAGCAATCTAGGAAGGAAGAAAATTTTCATGAGTTTTGACAAATTGATTTGTGACTTGACTTTGAGGGATTTTGATGATTCCTTGAAAATTTTAACAAATCTCTCTTGATAATTTTTTTTTTTGAAAGTTTCATTTCTCTTTTGAAAAGTTTTTCTTTTTTTCTTCTTTTTGTTAAGAAATTCAAAAACACTCTTTGATAGAAAATTGTGTTGCTAATAAGTAAAAAAGTTTGAAAAACTCTAAAGATCACAAATAAGGGGTTAGTTTGCCCCTTACCTGATGATTACTCATTCTCTTAGTCTTTTTTTCTCGAGCATAATTCATGATCTTTGAATTGTTTTAGAAGCACTGATTTCTAACTTGAGATAATGACCATTCACGTTTTTTACAAAGTACTGAACTCTTCAATTTTCCACTCAGGGTAGATATCATGACTTGAGATGTTTAGTCAAATTGGACTTCTTTGCACTCTCATAGGTCTGTTTTTACTCTTTGCATCAATTCCAAAAATTATAGCCTATCTTGTAAGTGATGCATTCTAATCAATCAATAGGTTTTTTCTAGGTTTGCAATATAAAGCTTTTAGTTAATGGTTTAAGCAAATGGATATCAATGTACTTGGCCAATTTTGAAGAAATCATATGCAATCAATCCTGGGTTTACAAGCTAAGAACCTTGGAGAAACTAAACATGGGCTTGCTCTAGTTCTATGAGCAAATTTTGCTTAAAATAAGTTGATTTCTTTTGTCAAAAGAGTTTTATTAAGGGTGGTATAGTAGGTTAGATCATAAAGAGGGTTTTGCTTTTAGGCTTAGGAATTGATAATGTTTAGATTTTGGATATTATCACTAGTTTGGACTTTAAGCTTTATTGGTAGTTTGGCTATTCTTTGAAGGTGATCACCTTGCTAATATTTTCAATCTTTTCTTTTCTTCACTTTTTTTTTTTTTTTCGGTCAAGGTGGCTACCTTCCATTGTTAAGTTTTCACTTAATAGGATTCGAAGCACCAAAAGGTAGGTTTAAGGTATATAAGCTTGGTAGAAGTGTATATGGCTTTGAAGTACTTGGGAAAGAATTTATAGACTTAAAGTGTTTGAATAAGCGTATGGGCTTGAGTGAGGTGTATATGGTTTGAAGCTCTTCTTCATTCTAAAGAAATTGAATTATCTATGACAATATTTGCTCATGAATCGACATAACTAAGGCAAGCATAAGTTAGTATACTCCTTCTTCTCTAGATTGATAACCTTAACCTCTTAATTGCCCCAGTTTGGGGTGGTTCTTAGCAGGGATAATTTTAAGAAAAATCCCCTAGAGGTTCAAATGGGTTTGTAAGGGATAACTGTATTTAGGGATGATAAACTGAATGCCTAATATCATTTTGACACGAGTGTTAAGTTCAAGATAGACCTCCTTTAAGGAATAAGCCCAATACTCACCTTGATGGCACTTAACTCTTATGTGTGTTTAGGGTTAGTGTCTAGTACATGGGTTACCTCTTTTCATCCTAAACCTTTTAAGTAACGTGTTATCATTCCCTTAAATGGAAAGTTTTAAGTTTTGAATTCACATTTCTTTATCCATTTTCAATCATTCGAAATGCCCCTATTTGAATTGAGCTAGCTTCATAGCATACAAAGACTAGAATACACATAAAAACTGCTTTATTTAATAACTCATATCTATTACAAGCTCTAAAATGAAAGATGATTTTGAAAAAAGAAATGCAAGAACTAAAAATTCTTTTCTATTTCTTGCCCCTATTTTTGTCACCTCTTCGAACTTAGCCCATTCAATTGAATTGATTTTTTGGAGATATACCCAACTGCTTCAAATGGCAAGCTACCTTATTAGATGATAGTAGTAGAACCTTAATGCCTAATATTGGAAGTTGTCTATTTGATGCTTCTTCAAAACTTAGGGAAGAAATACTACTGCTAATCGAGCCATCAATCTCTAGAAAATTTGGTTAGATAATCTTGGCATCAATCAAATCCTGCACCTTATGCTTCATTCTCCAACAATCTTCAGTAGTATGCCCCTCTTTGCGTACATCATAGTCATACCATTTGTCAGGGTCACGATCCCTTAGCTTGTATTTTTTTGTTGGGTTTTCGTATGTTAATAGTCCTACATCTCTCAATTTCTTGAAAACTTGGGTCATTGGAATCTTGAACTGCGTAAATCGCCTCTTCTTGTTGTGGATGGGCTTGTCTTGATTCTGGGCTTTCCCAATCGGTACATTCACTCTCGATTTCTCTTTCGTTGAATCATCTTTAGGCTAGGGCTGTAACTTCTTATTTATATTAGGATGTAGGTTTTTGAGTTGCTTGAGCACATAACCTATCACCATTTCCATGCTAGTGAGCCTTTCTTTCAATATCACAAACTTTTCTTCTAGGGTAGCAACCCTTTCTTCTAAACCCTGGCAGTAACATACCCTTTGGACTTTTCCAATCCTTGTATCATGTTAATAGTGGGTTCTATGTAGAATTTAGACCTTAGATCCCTAACGAAGTCTAATTAGACTAATTTTTCATCAATCAAATCTTGGACTTTATTCTTCAACTCCCAGCAATGGTTAGTAGCATGCCCTTACTAACTTATGTGGTACTTACATTGCGTATTGGGATTGTATTTCCAAGGTCTATACCTTGGTGTTGGAGTCTTAAGTCGCAATAAACCCTCTTCTTTTAGGCGACGATAGACCTGAGACATAGGAATGGGGATATGAGTGAACCTCTTTCTAGGTGATTTTTAGCTTAGCTTATTCTCCTTAGCTCTGGACCAATGCTTAGGGCACTAGGTTTACGTGTCATTAGATAAGACATCATAGTGCTCATAGTGGCCTCTGAATCTAACAGGGCTAATTCCTTCCCTATCAATCTCCCTACTCTAATAGCATCGTCAATGCGATTACCAACTGTAACTATATTTGCAAACATAGAAGTAGTATGGCTTAAGAGGCGATTATAATAAGGTTCACCTAATGTGTGGATGAATATGTTGATCAATTCATTTTCTGGCAATTATACTGTAGCTTGGGCGGCTGTAGATCTCTATCTCCGAGCATACTCCTTAAAGGACTCGGTTGGCTTCATTTTCATGTTATTTAAATTCATCAGGGATGGAGCCACTTCTTCATTGAACTTGTACTATTGATAAAAGGCTCGAGCCAGCTTATCCTAAGTATGAAGCTTAACTAAGTCTTGTTGGGCATACCAAATCAATGCCAGCCCAATTAGGTTACCTTGGAAAGTTTGAATCATCAATTGCTCATGTTTAAAGAATTGGCCCATCTTGTGAACATAAAGCTTAAGGTGAAGTTTAGGACAACCTGTTCCATCATACTTTTCAAAATTTGGTACCTTAAACTTCTTGGGTAACTCATGGTCTTCAAAGGTGCAAACACTGCTCAAGCTCAGATCACTCTATACATTATAATCCCTAAGAACTCCCATTTTCTCTTCAATTTTTTAGAAGATTTCTTCTTTCATCTTTATCAATTTCTACACCAATTCCTTCCCCAAGCCTTTGTTGTTATTGTTGAGCTCATGAATCGGTAACTCTTCAAACTTGTCTGTCTTAGATGGTATGGTAATAAGCCCCTAAGCTTGGGTATAGGCCATAGTCTCGACTTGCTTTGCATGCTTTCCTAAAACCCCTTTGGCTTTGGTTATTCTATATTCAAGAGCTTTAGACATCTTGTTTTTGAAAATGAGTAATTATAGGTTTCAGCTTGGGCTAAATCACTTAAAAAAACAATCTTTCAAAGCCTACAAGAATCCCTTCTTGTTAGCAACATTGCATTCCTTTTCTTTTCTTTTTTTTTTGTTTTAAATCAAGTTTTTAATTTTGAAAACATTTCTTTTTTTTTTTTAACTTTTATCGGAAAATCAATACTTATTTTATGTCAAAAAAACCTAGTATTGACATTAACGAATCTAAACAAAGAAAACATTGGAACTAACGACCAAGGACATAGGATGACAATAATATTACAAGAATAATATGGAGAAGTGGAAATTCTTTTATGATGAGAAACTTATTGAATAAATGACATAAGGATGGCGACTCATGGAGAAAACTCTATTAAAACCGTGACAACTTAAGAGCTCAACACAAAAAATGAGCACTTAGACATTTACAAGATTAATAACCTTAAGATGGAAAATAATTCACAATGGAAATCTAATGATTAAATCTTTTTTTTTTCTTTTTATTTTATTAGTTCCTAGCAATATAGTACATGCGGAGCATTACAATAGGAATTTACTAAGTAAAAAATTATCATGAAACTAGTTTTTTTATCATAAAATATCTTTCGAAATTTCCACCTTTTTTTAAAAAAATGTTGGAAAGCCTTTTAAAAAAATGATAGTTCCATAATACTCTTTATTATAGTTAATTTCTGTAATTACATGCCCTAAAAAAATTTACAAGTTAACACAAATTTTTTTTTCTTACTTGTTATTTTTCTCTATTTATTTATTGTTTAAGGAAACTATCAAGAAATTAAAAAAATGAGTAAAAAAACCGCACAATCAATAAAGGTTATTGTTTAATAAAGTCGCAAATTTATTAACAATCATAAAATTCAACCTATACAACGGACTAGAAAAAAAAAAAATCCTAACTAATCTTCCTAAAAATTCAATCTTATATCTATAAGAGCCAATGAATATAGCTAAGATGGGCTTACGGGATTGATACTGACATGACTTTCCATATCTATATTATATAAAACTATAAAATGATGCGATTATTTTACAATGAGATAGCTAAATTTACAAAAAAGCTAGATATGATATTAATAATTTTGCAGTTTTTTCAAAATTTTTTTTTAGAAATTATATAGCTTTTTACTCACTAAAAAACGATAAAAATAAAAACACATATAACATAGGAAATAGAATATTCACAAAAAAAGAGCATAATTAAATATATAAAAATGCAATATGTTATACACGCATACAATGCAATAGGAGTCGGTATTTAATAAATTATAGGCAATATGATAAATCCATGGTCGTGAAATATCCTTATATATAAATAAGTCCAAAATAAGATTTTTTAAGAAAAATAAAGTTCACGAATACTTATATATAAGGGTTGCTTGGTTTTTTTTTTTTTTTATAATTTTCCCTTTCTTGAAATATAAGATCGAGTCGATTGTGGATTGATTAGGCATTTCCTATAATTTAAAAATAACTACCTCTTTTTTCAAAAAGAATGATGCAAGAGAGTGGAGTCTATGGTTCTTAGGCTCTGTAGCTCCAAGGCTTTCCATAGAGAAACTTAGTGGGCTATATTGAAGCCTAAGTGGGCTCATCTATCACCGTTAGATGGAGTTAAAGACCCCGGCGACCTGAGAGTTATATAAAGGTGGCCCGTCTTAAGTTTCTAAGGTAATCTAAGTTCAACCACATCTTAAACATGTAAATGATTACAAGAAAAATAAAAAGAACCCTACCTTAATTCCCTAATAAAGCCCATTCGGCTGAGCTTTTTTCTTAGAGCTTGCATCACTAAAAACCCGTTAGTACAACTATAATACAATAAAAAAATAAACAAAAGCCCATCAATTAATTTTTAATTTTTATATGACTAGCCTACCAGGCTTCCCCAGTAAAGTCGCTAATTCTTTCGAGCCCTATTTCGATTTCCTTAATTTAATCTATATCAAGCTCAGTCCACTTAATATAAATTACTCGATATTAAATTAAGGAAATGTTTAAAAAAATAAAAAAAAATTGGACTCACCAACCAGTTCAATTGGTAAAAAATGAAATTAAGGTTTTCAAGTAGGAAAACCCTAATTTGACTACTAGTCTGCGAATATTCTAAAAATTTTGATTTTTAGAAAATTAAACTAGAAAAACTAGGTTCGGAAGCTAACCTATTAAGATTAAGTCACTATGTAAAAACTAAAGAAAAATTTATAGGTTTTTATTTTTATAATTTTCTAAAAAAAATATTAATATATATACAAATACACAAAAGATAAATAAAGTGAATTTTTATTATTTTTTTATTACGAATTTTCTAAGAAAAGGTGAAAATGTTTTTTTTTTTTTAATACGGTTACTCTAAAGGTGCTTACGTACCTGCTAGTGGGGATCAAATCGATCATAGTTCTCTTTTTATAAAATATTTAGTGAGTGAATTATATTTATTTTAAAAACTGAGTCAGGTTTACATTTATTTATCAATTTATTATTTTTTAAAAAAACCTAAGAAACCTAATTTTCACAAATTTAAAAAAAAAAACCTAATTAACAAAATCTTTTTAAAAACCCGATTAAGATTTTTTTTATTTTTAAAACCACTATGTGTAAAAAATATTTTTTCTAAATCTTGACTATAAGATATGTTGAAGATACGGTTAAATATGTATATTTTTTAAATTTTAACTATTTGATACGTATCTTAACTGTAAGATACGTATCTCACTATATATCTCGACACGTATCTTAATCGTATCTTTTTCTAAATCCTAAGTGCAACCACATGATATGTATCTCCACCATAAGATACGAATAGAAAAGATACGCGACTTTTAAAAATGTAAATTTTCAATTAACTAAATTCAATCAAAAACTCAATTTATCTAAAAGATATCCAACGATATAACAGTAAAAATAATAAAACTACACTAAAAGAAAATAAATTAGTAAAGATAATTGAATTAACTAAATAAAATAAAATAAATTAAATAATGTTTACCTAAATGAATCAAGTCGCACGTGATTTTCGTGATGTTAGGGAGTCAGGTAAGCAGTCAAGTGAAATTTGGAATTGAGTTGGATTCGGCTTTGGATTTGGATTTCGGAATTGGACGTTAGCTTCGGATTGACTTCGAACGTTAGACTTTGGATCAGCTTCAGATTTGGATTTTGGAATTGAGTTAGACTTCGGATCGGCTTCAGAAATCGGATTCACTTCATCAACTTGGACGCTTGACTTTATCTAATTAGAAATCGGATTCGCTTCGTCAGCTTGGCAATGCGAGGAATTCGGATTGCATGGACGTTAGGGGTTGGATTTCATCGTGCGTGGAGATTGCATTGTGTTGGCTTCCAGAAGCAAGTAGAGACGTGGCTTATAGATTATTTAGAAGGTCGGCTTGGAAATTGCGTTAGGAGCTTCATTCGTTATTCAAGGATTATTGATTGTGCATTGTGGGACTTCGGAATCTCAATTAGGGAGATGATGCCTCAGACGTTGGGGTGTGTTTGTAGATTGTTGTTTGGATTTTGGATTTCGTCGGACTTCGGAATCTCGGTTAGATTGTCTGGAAATTGGAGGACACTTGGTTGGTGAATTGGATGTCAGGCTGTTGAATTTGAAATTAGGAATTTTGGAATCAGAAATTTAAGTCGTCAAGGGAGTTTGATCTCAATTGTGGGAATAAAAAAATTATCCTCAATGTTACATACCGTTGTGTTATTTATAAACTCATAATTGTATCTTTCATGTTGAAGATACAATTACGATTACAATTCTTTGACGATTTAACGTAACTTCTAAAATCCCTACTTAATTTAGGCTTTCTATTTTTCAAAACTTGATCCGATCTAATAATTTAATTTAGCCTAATAAATTATAAATTTAATCTATCCTAATATAATTTAGATAAAATTTTATTTTAAATTGGACTGGACCAAAATTATTTTAATAAAACCCAATTCTTCAACGACTTAAGAGTTTATTAAATTAATCAACCTCTATTTTCTGATTTGATATTAAACAATCTGATGCGAGTTGGTTTAACATGACTTGACTCGATATGATACAATGCGACTCGATATGATACGATGTGACATGACTCGATATGATACGACTCAACTATCTTTTTTTTTTCATTTTTTCTTTTATTTTTTCATCTTTTATATTTTATTTTTAATTTTTCTGTTTATTTATTAACCTGGCTCAATTAATGAAAAATTGAAAAAATGAGGTGTTAACATTAGAGCTCAAGAGCAAATGATTGGTTCGTGATCCCTATCATCCCCTTTAGGTTGTTTGAGATTTGGAATCAAATCTGGCTTGGCTGCTTATTGTTTATCTTCAAGGATATATATATAGAGGTCGGCCACATCAAAGGAGTTTGAGACTCCATAATCTTTGGGAATTGCAATCTAGTAGGCATTAGGGTTCATCTTTTGGAGTACTTTAATTGGTTCATCAGCTTTAGAAGATAACTTACTCTTCCTTAAACTTAGGAATTTTTCTTTACGGGGGTGGATCCAAACCAAATCACCAAGCTGAAATTTTCTATCCTTTTATCCCTTTCTTAGCCTCTTAAGTTTAGTGGTAGCTCAACTCAATTACTTTATGACCTTTTGGTATATTGTCTCGATGGCCTCAAATCTCTCTACAGCTTGTTGATCTTCATCCTAGCTTAGAAGGGACATTTGGTCTAGTAGGAGCTTAGGGTTGAATCCGTAGGTGACCTCAAATGGTGATAGGCTCGTAGCACTATCGACTTTCCTATTGTAAGCAAACTTAGTTATGGATAGGCACTAATCTCAATCAGCTATATTTTGGCCAATAGCAACTCGGAGTAGAGTTCCCATAGTTCTATTGATAGCCTCGGTCCATCTATCCATTTGTGGATGACAAGATGTGATGAATAAAAGCTTGGTTCCCTTTTGCTTCCATAATGTCTTTTGGAAGTAGCTCATGAATTTTAGGTCTTAGTCTAAAACAAGTGTCCTAGGCACTTCATGGAGTTTGACAATCTCCTATAAGGAAAGAAAAGAGATAGCCAAAACATCGTCAATTTTAGAATAGGGTATGAAGTGTACCATCTTACTAAATTTGTCCATGACTACCATGATGGAGTCCTTCCTTTGAAACGTCCTTAGTAATCTTAACATAAAGTCCATATTTAGCTTGGACCACGGTTTGGTTGGGATTGGCAAGGGTAAGTATTGTCCTTGCTTGGCTCGGCTCTATTCTTTGCCCTTCTGTAGGTTGCACATGTTTCCAGTATAGCTTAGACATATCTCATCATCCTTTGTCAAAAGAACCTAAAGGCTAATATCTCATAAGTTCAGTGCTTGCGAAAATGCCTAGACAATCTTCTACCATGCACCTCATGCATCAGCAATTCCCGCATAGAATAGGTTGGTATACATAATCTCCTTTTTTAAAACAAGTATCGATCTTCTCTATGATAGTCATCAAATGTTTAGCCTTCTTCATATCTGGAATAGATTGGTCCAAGGTATAGATCCTTAACATACAAATCCTTAACCATAAAGAAACCTGGTTTACAGTTCAGTCAAGAGGGAATGTCTTCACGATATGGCATCGGCCACTACATTGTTCTTGCCATTCTTGTAGTTTACGACATAAGAGAATCCTACCATAAACTCAACCCACTTAGCTTGTCTTTGAGATAACTTAAGCTTACTCTTTAGATATCTTAAAGGTTTATGATCAGTGTAGTTCACAAATTCTTTAGGTAATGTTGCCAGATAATCAAAGCTCAAATCAATTTGTAAAACTCCTTATCATAAACAAAATAGTTAAGTGTAGGTCATCTAAGCATTTCACTGAAGTAAGCAATAGGTCGGTCCTCCTACATCAGCAGCACACCTATGCCCAATCCAGATGCATCATATTCCACTTCAAATACTTTGTTAAAGCTTAGTAGAGTTAAGACAGGGGTGGTAGTCAATTTCTCCTTCACTTCTTTAAAACTACTTTATTCCTTGTCTCCCTACCTAAACTTTACATTTTTCTTTGTTAACTTGATGAATAGAGCCATAATAGTACTAAAGTTCCTTATAAATCAAAAATAGAATGATGTTAGGCTGTAGAAGCTTCATGCATTGGCTAAACAGGTCAGCTTAGGCCATTCGGTGATTGCTTGTATCTTCTCATCATTAACTAAAATGTCACCACCACTTACAACAAATCCTCGAAAGATTACTTTAGGTTGATAGAAGTGACATTTCTTTGGATTAACATAAAGTTTCTTAGATCGAAGTTTTGAGAAAACTACTTAGAGATGCTAACAATGAGTCTCCAAGTCAGGGCTATAGACTAAAATATCATCAAAACAAATTACCACAAACTTTCATATCAATTCTCGAAGTACATGGTTCATCAGTCTCATAAATGTGCTTAGTGCGTTCGATAGTTTGAAAGGCATCATAAGCCACTCATATAATCCATTATAAGACTTGAACGAAATCTTCTATTCATCTCCCTCTCACATTCAAATTTGATGGTATTTAGATTTGAGATCAATTTTAGAGAAAACTCTTACTCCATTCAACTCATTAAGCATATCATCAAACCTTTGTATAGGGTACCTGTACTTAAAGGTAATGCGATTGATTGCTTGGCTATCTATAAACATTCTCAATGTTCCATCCTTCTTTGGTATAAATAGGGCTGGTACGACTCATGGGCTTAGGAACTCTTGTACATGCCTTCTCTTCATAAACTCATCTACTTGTCTTTGCAATTTGGCAACTTGTTCAAGATTTAGCCTATAGGTAGTGATGTGAATGGTAGTAAGGCAACAAATCTTGGAAGGAAGATGATGTAATCTAGGTTCGAGTGAGAATGAGAATAAGGGGGTTTGTGAGTGTGAATGTGTATGGATATCATGCATCAAGACACAAACACAATAAGGGGTTTGAGCTTAAAATAGGGTTCAATATAACTCACGAACACTAAATATTACTTAGAATTCAAATGAGGGTTAAATACAATTCACTACTCGGCTTAAGTGAGGGTTCACCACGATCTTAGGGTTAAGATTAACAAGAAAGTGATAAAGATTAAAGAGTTTAATCAACATTCAATAATCTAATAAATGCTAGCTCAAGTGTAGCTTTGCTTGAAAGAGAAAAGTTTCACTTTGTATGGGAATATTCTTTACTATGTCTTTGTACTATCCATCCTTTTTATGATTATAAATGTTGTTATTTATAGCAACTCCGAAACCCTAGTAGTAAAACTACAAATAAAGTACAAGGGCTTAAACCCTATAGAATTGAGCTAATAAATAAAATAAAGAAAAACATGTACAAGAATACAAAACTGTACTTTTAATAGAAGTCAGCATGCAGTCACTTAGCCTGTCCTAGAAGGAGTAGGATCCAAACTAAGCGGGATCGGCAGTTGGATGTCTAAGTCCGAGGAGAAGCTACTGAAGTTTGGCAATGCTTGATTGAGACACTAGGAAGGTCAGCCCATAATTGTTGAGTGATAGAATTAGTTGGCAATAGTCTCTTGGTACCGAGCCGAGTGGATCTTTAGCCTCAAGTCCTCAGTTATGTAATCTCTCAGCTTCTCGGTAGATGATAAACTTGGTGTCGAGTGTCTCCTTTTCTTCCCCTTGGTTGTTTGCTATTAGATTAGCCTCAGCAAAAATTGATTGGTCTTGGCTTGAGATTGGTTGACCTTAGCTTGGATATGGTTAGGGGCTGACTCCCATCAGTTAGGCTTATTAGGCAATACGACTCATAGCTACAAGTCAATTGCATATTCAATGCCTTTGATGGGAGGCAAACCTTCTAGCATTTCTCTTGGGAACAAGTCAGCTAATTCATCCAATAAGGTCTTCACCTCGGTAGGTAATAGTTCCTCATCTAATCCTCTCATCTCAAGTAAGCTTCTAACTAGTAGAAAGGTCAGTTCTTTAAGCTTTATCTCTTTCTTTAGCTTGGCTTGGGTTATTGCCAAAGCCTCCTTCTTCAAGACTCATCTTAGTTGGGTTTGTATGCTTTTAACTAGCTCGGTAGTCATGGGGCTCAACTTCACCTTCCTACCATCATGCTCTAGGGAACATGTGTTCTTCCTTCTATTGTATATCACACTCTAATTAAACATCCATAGTCGTCTAAGAAGAATATGGGATGTACTTATGGGTAACACATCATAGAGCACTTCATCTCTATAGTTTCCAATACTGATCGGCATGCAATCACTAGTTTATTCACTTGTAGGTTTCCCTTATCACTAAGTCAATATAATTTATAAGGCTTAGGGTAGAGCTTTTTCAACAACTTCAATTGCTGGACCATGAAAGTAGATGTTGCATTGGTGCAACTGCTACTATCAATAATTAATGTATACTAATGTGAAACAAATTCTATCACTATTTGTCTTCTAGTTCAGGCTTACACTCATCATCTACCTTAGTACCATGGTTATAGGCATAAAATTACCATTCTCACTATAGATAATCTCTTCCTCCTTGAAAAACTCACTTTGCTCAATATTTTTCGGTTCTGACTTGGTCAGCAACTTTAATTGTTGGACCATGAAAGCAGATGTTGCATTAGTGCAGTTGCCACTATCAACAGTTATTGTATATGGCAACCCATTGACCCTAATGCCAATGTGAAACAAATTCTATTATTGTTTATCCCCTGGTCCGTGCTCATACTCATCACTTGCTTTAATACCATGGCTATAGGCATAATATTACCCTTCTCACTATAGATAATCTCCTCCTCCTTGGACAGCTCACTTTTTTCAATATTTTTTAGTTCTTCCACTTCCTTATCAGTACTATCTACATCAAGGTTTGGCGCTTCTCCTCATATCACAATGACTCTTCTATTTAGACACTAAGCAGCCATGTGTCTATACCCTTGACATTTAAAGTACTTAATTTCACTTGTCTTTCTTCCTAAGCTTTTGTCTTTCTTAAACTTCTTATGGATTTCTTTCCCCTTTGCTTGAGTAGTTTGAGTAAGTCAAACCTTGGCAACTTTACTTGGTTCCGATCACATAAGCCTACTCGAAATAGGTCAACTAGTAGTAGGTTAATTGATAGGAGCTTAAAATCTTTTTGCTTTGTGTCACTTAATTCTCTAGGGAGCTTAGACAACCTCATCAAGTGAACTAATATCCATTGTTTCTAGGATATCTCCAATCTTATACTTCAACCTACTAATGAATCAGGATACAGTTCGGTAATCAGGTTCAACAACTTCGCATTTGATTATTAACATTTAGAACTCCCTCACATACGTATCAATACTTAATCCTTCTTGCCTTAACTCCTGTAATCTCTTGATTGTATCCTATAAATAATAGCTTGGAACAAATCTTCTTCTCAAGACTCGTTTCATTTCATCCTAATGCCTAACTTCACTTTTTCTTTCTCTTCTTCAGGTGGCTTGTAGATTCTTACACTACAGGGTGACATAACCAATAAACTCCAGTATAATAAGTTTGACCTTAGCATTATCAAGTCCTTTATGACACTCAAACTTCTTCTCAATTATCTACCCAGTCTAGGTAGTCCTCAACATCACCACTCTAAAAAAAACTAAGGATATGCATCATTAGTCCGTCCGTTCTAGGAGCTCAGACATTTC
Source organism: Lumnitzera littorea (assembly GCA_024138015.1). Taxonomy (NCBI): domain Eukaryota; kingdom Viridiplantae; phylum Streptophyta; class Magnoliopsida; order Myrtales; family Combretaceae; genus Lumnitzera; species Lumnitzera littorea. The sequence goes on along the minus strand of JAMXBB010000002.1, from coordinate 71,075,658 downwards.
TCTACTCCGATTCATAATACTCTTTTGCTTCATCACCTGCCTCCTCAAACTGTTCTTCTATCTCATTTAATGCTAGTCTGCATCCAGTAGCTTGTTCTACTCCTTTAGCTTAGTGTAGTTGAATTGAGGCATTAACTCAAACATAATGGTCATTGCCTCTCTTTGGCTGTTTATTAGGTTGTCACCTATAAGGACTATTTCTAGCTTATTATCTATCTTCATTTATGGTAGTCACCAGATTAGCCACCAGGTCAATAAGTCTATCCAATCGATCCTTCATAGACTAGGGTGTGAAGCTTCCTTGTTGACCTCGGCCATTTCAAGCGCTACTCTAATGGTTACCTAGAGTTCCTTAAATATTAGAATTGGACATTGTTATCTATTACAAGAGATTAATAGTTGAAACACAATTCAAAATTTCCTTCCACAAGCAATAATAAAACAATGCCTAACATAATAATAGCTATTACAACCAACACATGAAAAACCACTCGAACACTTAATACTATTTTGCAAATAAGAAAACAAGGGAGAATAGAGTATTATATTTCTTTAGCACTAAACACTCTCTAAACATTCACAATAACTATAGATAGCTTCTAGAGCACACTTAGAGTAATAGTAAGCCACTCAGAACACTAACTAATAGAAACTTGCTCAAATATAGCCAAGCTCTGATACTATGATGATACAGATCCATAGATGAACACATGATGTCCAGTATCACGCAAATCGCGAAGGGGTGAGTTTGAATCGCAAGATGGTCTAAAGGGTAAATGGGAGTTGAAGGTTGAGCAGGGGTCCTTGTGTACCGATGGTGGATATAACATACCAATGCCTCATATGAGCTTATGTCACACTCGATATTACACATAAATGTGGTTAGAGAGTACTCGCCGCTAATCTACGCTCATAATAAACTAGATAAGAGTAAATGAAAGTAAACTAAGGATACTTATGTTATGAAAGAAAGAAAGATAAAAAATGTCATTCATTAACTCTTGCGGTTATTACAAATTACAAGTATTTATATGGCCTAAGTAAGGTAAGTTCTAAATATATGCAAATTAAAAAAATGATTCCTATTAGAAAAAGAAAAAGGGATGAATGACAAGTGTAGAGTTGTAATCAAACAAAAAGGGATATTTTGGTATAAATAGGATAGTACGAATATTAGAAAATGGGGTGTGTATCAACTGTCCATCTATGTTCCTAATGATGCTGCTTGTTGAGCAAAATAGGTTCTGAGTAGATTAGGTTGGGTTTGGGTGCTTAGTAGCTTAGTAGCTCAGATGTTCTAGACTGAGGAAGGATTGGTTCAGGGGGTAAACTATTGTCTAGTCAACCTCGGCTGGTCAGTTAGGGATTGGAGGCAGCTCGGTCTCGACAATGTATTAAGTCAATAGTAGTAGGTTTGGTGCTTGACCTTAGATTGACGTATTGTAATGGGGTTAGCTCGACAATAGGTTGATTACTTCAGGAGCCTCTTTAATGAGATGGAGAGCAAAATAATTTGGCTGGTCAAACTGGAGAAAGGATCGTTCTTCAAAGTTTAACTCTCCTTAGATAGCTTGGCAAATCATATAGGCGAGTCCTTGAGCTTAGGAGCAAGTGATTGGTTTGTGATCCCTATCATCGAAGATTCATCAAAGTGTTCAACTTGACTCATCATGAAGCAAAAGCGTATTAGATGGTCATTAGGGTCACCCATGCCATCATAACTATTAAGGTGTGGGAGTTGCATATCTTATGGGAGAGTTCCCTCCAAAATGATAAGCATGAATGGGCTTCAGCTCATACTTGGTCTCCATTACTAAGCCAAGGATATAACTCTCTTTTGCTCATACATGTTGGAGGCATGGTGAATGTGCTTGTCTAACTCTTGGATGTTAATCTCCTCAGGTAGCTTTTTGGAGTGGCTTAAGGAGAGTTCCTTACCTACCTTGTTAGTGCCTAATTGCTCACCTAGTGTGAACACCATACCATGGTTCGTGTTCAGCTGATTGTAGAGGTTCTCGAATTAGTGGTGATTGGATTGAATATGATCACATGGACGTACTAGGTTGGTAGATGTAGTGTAAAGTATTTGTTCTACCTACTTGGCCTATTGGATAAGCTTATGAGGGGTCTTTATTGTGGGTTTTGCCTTAAGCCTTGTGTAAAACTACAACTTCCCTTTGCAAAGTGACATTTGTTTCTTCAATTTTGTGATTTTCCTCTATCATTTGATAGAACATCACCTTTAACTAGTTGAACTCTAAAGTTGGAGCAATCAATGGTGATGGTGGTGGTGATTGACTACCATCTTCTTGATGGGATGCTTGTGGATTAGTGTGTTTGCTCTTAGCTATGTGTAGTGGATAAGTAACAAAGGCTAGTGCAAAATGGTGATGTATTAATTATTGAGAGGGGGTGATTGGTGGTTTGATCGTGGTGGTAGAACTACAAGAAATCCACCTATGGTTAAGCTAGTGAGGGTCTTCTAATCCTTAAGTTAGCAAGGAAAGGAAAAGGGAGAGAGTTATGCATATGAAAGAAGTGAAGTAAGGGTTCTAACAATTAGGAATCCTTATACCTTATAATTCCGTAGCCTATATATAAGGCATGGAGCTTACCTGGCTGAGGTATGTGATAAACTAGGATTGGGTCATACTTAGTTGGTGAAGAGGAGGTGTGCATGTTATAGGAGAGGATATGGCTACTTTGCTAGTTGGTGAACCTCGAGAAAGGTAGCTGTCATGTTTGCAGTATGGGCGACTATCACACTTAGTTAGGCTAAGTATATAAGCCATATTATAGATGTCAGATGATATTTAATAAGAGGGGAGGGAAAGAAAGAGAGTAAGAGAGGCACCAAAGTCTTCAAGTCATGCTCCAAACACTTGGCATGTATTTAGGATCAAGGTTAGGGTTGCACGTTGAGTTTGGATTTGGGTGGTTCGAAGATAGTGAGGTCTTTATGCCTCAGATCTTGAGGAGTCAGGCATGTAGAGGATGTTGGCAGGAGTCTCTAAGGACCCGAAGAGGTCAAGATGGAAAGGTGTTTATAGTAGGCTCATGTAGGTAGTGCTGGTGTTGGGTAGATTGGACATGGGGCTCCATTAAGCGAGGTTTGAGGATGCATACTTGGGATGACCTGAAGTGGTAGCTTACTAGGTTAAAGTGAACCCGTGAGGGGGTCAAGCCAATTGGGTTGCTAAAGGGAGCTAAACTTTTGGCTTGATGTAGTGCTTGAAGGTGCCCACATAGGCATAGATACTTAAACCAAGACTTTTGGAACTTAGGTCTAAAATGGCCTATCAACAAAGAGTTTCTTAAGTTTCTAATTCAATTATTTTAGTCACTTTGATATGCTTAAACAAAGTAAATTAATGAAATGCAATTCGAAAAATGGGGGGTTTTTAAATGGTTTTAGACTTAGGAAACACTTCATAAAAGTTTAGTACCAAATCATGAGTTGATATAAACTTACCGACTGATATAAATAACTAGGACTTTCATTACAATTTTATGGCCCAACTAGCTAGGCTTAGACCTTAGTTCATGTAGGGTTTCTTTATTCAAACAAAACACACACTATCTCTTCTTTTTTGCCTCTTAAATGTTCTCTAGATGATATACTCTTTTTTCTTTTTCTATCTCTCAATCTAAGGTTTGGTCTTCATGCAAGATCTAAACCCAAATCCCTTACTTTCTTTAGCATTTCTATTACTTGTTACTTGATTTAACACCCCTTTTGCTAATTTTGTGAGGTACCACATTATCTTAGCCTATTTGAGCCAACTCTGCTCTCTTATTTTTATTTATAAATAAATCATTTGAAAAAGGGAAGAAAGAAAGAGACACCAAAGATTCTTCAAGGGGTTTAATAATGCCCTCTCTACTATCTATTTTCTTTTTATATTGAGTATTCTAAGTAGTATTCTATACACTTTACAGTTATTTCTCGCTCTTTTTTATTACATTCGCTATTTCTATTGGTTGCAAACTAGGTTCTATACTAATTGCTATTTATTACAATTAGTAATCTGTTAGATCTATTGAATACTAGTTACAAATATGTTATTCTTCTCATGCTACAATATAGTGCTTATGCCATTTGGGTGTTCTTTGCTGTCTGGCTTCTTCGGTTGTAATAGATGTCTCTTGAAAAACAATATTGTCCTCAAGGTTGCTATCTAGATAAGTAGTCCTAAAAGATTCTTGATCCTCCCAATTGGTATCTTCAAGGGCTAACTCATGCCATTGAACTAAGACTTCCCTATTAGATGGATTGTTAGAAAAAATAGTCCTTTGATTAAGAATCCCCAAAACTTGATAAGTGGAAAATTATGAGAAGAATTAGGGGTAGATCCAATGACTGATAAGTGGAAAACATACAATCATGAACGTTTATATTGGAATTAAACTACAAAATCGTACACTTTTAGAATATCCGTAATCATGAAGCAGTGCACACAAACGGATTTACTAATCTTAAGAACATGATCAACAAATAGAAATTTGAAACAAAAACGTTGTCATAAGTTCTTTATTCTCAAATGTTTTCGTGTTATGATCATGACGGGTTGAGACATGGTATGTTGGCAGTAGTCCATGGATATAGTAAAATTTCTAGATTTAAAATATATAAAAAAAATAAAAGGCAAAAGGCCATCGTTAAAGGTAGAATCCTCAAATATTTACCAAGTTGCGTGTGTTGAAAAATATCCGTAAGTTTTTGCTATTAGATTATGGGTTTCTGAAACTCGATTACAATTTGAACTTGTGATTAGAAAAGATGATCCGATTAATTCATTTGTGTGGTTTTAGTATGATTTGATAAATTATTTGTGATCTGTCGGTGTGACGGTTGTCTCCAGATCATTATCATGATCTCCTCTCCTCATGACATGGAATATCAATTCAACATTCAAGGGTTTGAAGGAGAAGCAACATTCGCTCTTTCCCTCGGTGTAAGAGAAGCTACGACGACTATGTGAAAAGTTTATATATGACGACAAATATTTTATTTGTCCGAGAATCTGCAGTGGTTTGTCGGCAGCAAAGAAAAAGACACACAATTATCGAGAATTCAGTAACAGGTCAAAGAAAGCATTCGTCTAATTTGCAATAGATAACAAATTCTCGTCGATGGTAAATAAAAATCAAAATGACCGTATATTTATTATTTCGCAAAGAGGAAAGAGTTTAGCCTAGTCACGATGCAATTTGTCCGACTAGTCTGCTCGTGGACCCAACCGAGGCAAACTTGCGATGTCGGCCGAGGAAAAGTTTACAGTGTTGGAAAATTAAAAGACAAAAGAAAGTTACATGGAATTTATCGTAACAAGCAGGAAAGTTGGTAAATGATAATAATTAAATAATTAAATCCGAGGAGTATGCATGGATTCAGTGGGGTGATGGAAAGTGAAATCAAGTGAGAAGAAATTAGAGATACGTTGCCTCTCCATGATGTCATAGTCCAGTTTCATCAGAAAGAAGATCAGCGCATGGATCGGCGATTTGACAATGTGATTGAAGGCATATCCCTTTTGATTTCGACTCTTTTAGGATTAGATGCCTTGCATTGCCGTAGATTTTTATAAATAGGAGAACTATGGACTTTGGGACGTTGTACTGTCCTGGTCATGCAAACCAAAAAAACAGAAAAAAAGTTGCCTTGTCTTTTACTCTATTATCATTACACTTCAATGGGAAGGGAAGAAGAAATTTATTTCGGAAGATATGAAAGTGCTGGTAATTCGTCTTATATGTGTTTGGTATACATGTTTAGATGGACTCGCATCTGAAAAATCTTAACTTATAATATGATTTTTTTATTAATTATAGTGAAATTTTTAAATTCATAATCTTATTCATTTAATAAACATGTCTTACATTTGGATTTAATTTGTTTATCAATTAAAAAGTTATAAAAAAATTTACAAGATATTTAGATGTACAAAAAGTAAATGGATAATAATAATATTCAAATTTTACAAATATAAATATTATAGGGTCTCAGCATTTAACATAAGTTTACAACCTAAAAAAAAATGTTCTAGTAAAAGCCAAATCAAATGAAAAGAAAAAAGATTAAATTCTTTAATGTAAATAAGAGTTATCATCATCATAATTAATTTTCTCTACGTTAAAGATTATTTCAAATGACAGTTATTATATGATACTATTTTGCAATTCATAATTTGTTTTTCTTATAAAAAAAATCCAATTGTGGTGTATTATAAAAGACAAAAAAATATAAGGTATAGTATTTTTTTTTATAAGAAACTTCAACCATCAATTTATAAATGAATTTCAATAGCTGCAAGATGAAAACCAAAAAAAAAAAAAAAGACTATAAAAATAAAAAAACCATGTACACTATTTGAGCAATGAAAATAGAAAAAAAAAAAAATAATACCTCATTATGTTGAGAAGAAGACTTAAGACTTCACAGTTACATTGATAGTTGACAAAAGATTTAAACTTGAGAGCTTGTAACAGTTAGATCACAACGTGCTTGAAGCTTGTGATAAGAAGTTGAAAGGAAAGCAAAAGAAAAAGAAGCTAGGAACCCTAATCATTAACAAATATTTATATTTGATTAATTTAACCATGTTAATTGTTAGAGTGTGAACTAAACAAGACGTTGTATATTTTTTCTTTTTTCTTTGGTCTCCTTTGAAAATGAAAGGAGTAAAAGAAAATATAAATTTATTAATAATAAATAGTTTATGAGTCAAACTCAAGACATATTTGGAACCCTAAATTGAACCCGAACATAAATTTAAATGTGTTTGGATGAATATAATCCTTTTGTGTTTTATGTGAATTTTTTTTTTTTTTTTTACTCGAACCCTTACAAATCATGTTGTGTCATATCGTAATTGCTAGTCCTAAAAAAACAATCTTTTTATATAAAAGGACACAAGGTCATCACCAGGAAAATTTGGACACAAACTTTAATTATATTTAGAAATAGGCTTTTCGGCTTACTATTAGCTTCAGTAATTATCTTAAATTTTTAAGAACCAAGATATTTAAATTTTCCTTCATAGCCCACTTCTAATGATTTATATGATTTAGCTGTAGCCAGATAAAGCCAACAACTTTGTTGACATGACTGAGGACCAGATGTTCCTGCACATGGGATGAGGATTTAGTATCTCTCTCTCCTTTTTCCAATTGCTGTTTCTCCTGTTTTTGCTGAGATCATAGAGATGGAATGAACGGAAGGGAAATGTTAGAGACAAATGAAAATTAAATTTGGATATGAATATGGGATGAAGAAGTAAGGCAAATGTAGGGTAATTTTCTTCTTTACATGCTGACCGGATTTGAAGATTTGTTCAAATAAGATGTGATCATTTAACCGACTAATGGCATTGCGGTTTTGGCAGAATCTAAAAACAGCAATTACTTCTATTGTTGTTTAAAACTATATGGTACATAAGTAATTTCATCCTTCATATATTTTCTGGCCAACAACTAACATATTACAACTATCTATCACATTTAGAAATTATTGTTCATTCTGGCTTTAACACGGGACTTTTATATTTAATTTTGCAATTAGTAAGTAACGGTCAAAATCCGATTTTCAATTGTAGAGGGTTTAGCGGTTACTGTCACACTGTAAGCTTTTAAGAGCCTTAACTAAAAATCAAGGGTAAGAAAAAATAAATAAATAAATAGAAAGCAATTAAAGCCCATGAGCCTTCACCAAGTAAGAGGTCTTTTCGGCTTCTTTTCAAAATCTAATCATAAGTGTGGATTCAGAGTAATCGAACATGCTGTTTCTAGTTAGTTAAGTAAAATTTAGGAGAATAGATTTTCCAAAATGAGAATTCGAGAGTATTGAAGGTTGATGTGTTTTGGATAGCGTTATATATGAAGGACATAGTCAAATATCTTCAATTATTTTAGTCCAATTTTCATAAGAGATTTGCAAAGTGTTTTAGGTGGTGGTGCAAATAAACATGAGTAGGCCAAGGGTTATCAAAATCATATCAAGCTGCATCCACTATTAAACTAATTATTGATCCCATAAAAAACTACGTCTAATTTGTGTTTAATCACAATATCTCAAATTTGGACGTTGGATGGGAACATGATTTGCCCGAGAAAGTAAGGGATTGCAAATTTCTAGATTGAAGTAACCAATATTTATGTTATTTGTGGTTTATTGGATTATGTATTTAGGAGATTTGAAATTATAAATCAATTTTTCAAGGAAATTTCATATATTGTTGACTATAAAAAGAAGGAGATATTTTGAAAAGACCGGTATTGATGTAAATTCATTTAATTAAGCAAGATTTATGTTAATCCCATTGTTGTTAAACCAAGTTGGTTATAGGAATTGTCAATCCTTAGCTCATTGAGTACTAAAAGTGAAAGTTGAAGTTTCCATTAAGGAAATGGGTTTGATTTGTTATAAGTTTTTTTAATGGGAATCAAACTTGGAGTAAGATACAAGAATGAGGTGTCAAAGGGCCAAACACAAATAAGTGCTCAAAAGGGACGAATCGATGAAAAGTTGATGATTAGAAGCATATAAGTAAGACTTTTGATGATAAGAAATTAGTTCAAAAGCAAGTTAAAGAAGACTTTTGAAATAATGTTAGCTAGGAGAACAATGAAGCTTCAAAAGCTATTTGGAGAACTATAGAATTAGAATAATATGGGTTCATGAAAGAGAACGACGTCCAAAGTAGACTTAACTTAGCTTTTGAATCATATGCACAAGTTCAAAGTAGCTTTTGATTTTGACAGATTAATGATGATTATAAGATTAGTAGTGTGTTTTGACCATATTATAGAAGCTTTTATCTGATAAAGGCAAAACTTTAGAAGAAAATCAAGCAATATTTCAAAGTTATTTATTTTCATCTCGATTTTATTTCCTTTTTCATGTTACTTTCTTTTAGACAGTTATTTCCTATTAAAACTATTGTAATATAAATATCTAACTCCCTAAGGAGGAATCATCATTATTAGACATCTTTTGAATTAAAATTATTATTAAGCGAGTTTTCTCTCAATTTTCTGAGAAATCCTTGGTGATTATGGTGAACCCTAATACTTATCAATTTAATTAATAGATTTTGGCATAGATTGTGCCACATCTTTGCTCATGTGATTTGTATATCATATTGAAACCTAAAAAACACTTGTTATTAATCATTACATAAGTAATATCAGATTGATTCAATAACAACTTGATTAATTAATAATCGTAAGTCATATCAATTATTAATCTAATCAAACCCTAGTTCTATTTACTATTCATCAAAGTAGTAATTTGTCCATATCTTTTATTTAATTTCAAGTTGTTCCTTATATCAGAAAAATCACAAAAATATTTCTTTTTCCATAAAGTAACCCTAGAAAACATTAAAAAGTTCCATATCCTTTATTTTGTTGCATACACCAATCGTGCCCTCAGTCTTCTCTAAGATTTAGGCACATGAATATCTTAAAAGAACAATTTGAATCTATAGGAATTATAAAATATTTGATAAGAAAAGTACTAACAAAGGTTCAATTTTTGCTATGGGTTAATTACACAAGGAAGAGCAATATGACCAAACGTTAATTTTGTTATAGATTGAAAATATGATGAAATTTATTTATATCCTTTTGTTTAGAGAGATTGTTGGGAGGAAGAATTGATGGGAATTAGGCTACCGAACTTCTGACCTGCAGCCGTGCTCAAGGACTAAAGGGATTGGCAAGATAAATCCTTCTATTTCAGTTGACTTATGCGGAGGCCGAGTATTTCCTTGCTGACTCATTTTACCTGCTAAGCTAAGTGACTACCTATTTCTTGCATGTTAAGTGTCGAGAAACTGAAGGTCGAGACAACAACCCATCTTCATTTTTGCACATGCTTAGCCAATTACTTACTCGGCCTCACCTCTGTCGAAATGCTGAGAGAGAGAGTCCAAATTGACCAAGCCACCCCTGTTTAGATAAGTAAGCTGTCCGTATTTTTTATCCACATCTTCTGACGATATCACCAATACAGCATCACTAATACAGCATCATCACGTGTACAATATCATGTATAGAATTTATTGCACTAATGATTATTTTCCTTATATATTCATTTTTACCTTTTTGTATCTTATACATTACTTTTTTAGGAAATGTCATTTATTTCTTTTTTTCTTTTTTCCTTTTGGGTAAGTTTCCCTAACTTATAGGTATAAATACTCTTGTAATTGTAGTTGTAACAGATCATCATCATTCTTAATATACGAGTATTTTCTTCTTTACGTAAACACTACTTGTTTACTCTTAACATCACTATTATCTTAACTATTGAGTAAGACTAAGTGACAAGTAACCTCACCGGATCGATTTGTACGTCATATCCATTGGAGTTGTTCATGGGTTTTGCTTATTTTTCATTCGCATTTGTCCCTTTTTGTGCCATTCTCTATTATTCATTTCGAGCTTTCTGCAAGCTTGGACTCATCTAGTGACCGACCTTGTTTGTTCTTGGTCATAGTCCGCAACATCTTAGTATCGGAGTCAAGGTTTCGTGTGAGCTATAGCTGGTTCTTTTAGAAGTTCTGTTATGCTTTATTTTGCATATGTGAAACAAAGCAAGTTACGGTGTTCATTTTGGTTACTGTGTTTGTTAGCTATTAATTTCCTAAAGTGTTTCTTTGAATTTTAAATTTATAGAGAAAATAACAAACCCGAGTGTGAATGTTAGTATAGGAGATGACAATAGTGGAGTTATCTACCATGGATGACAGTCTTAAGAAACACCCAAAAGCACTGACGAGAGACTTGATGAAGTGGCTAACCTTTTAGTAGATTTAACCCAAGTTGTTTAAGCATTGTCTTGCCGATTGACTGAGGTTGCACTAAACACCCCATAAGCTGCTCAACTTGTTAGAGATCAGAACCCAACTCAACTAGTTTGAGGTAGAGGAGTAGGCGAATAAGTGAGTAGAAGGACTAATTTAATAGATATGGAAGACAAAGAAGAAGAGTATTTCGAAGAAAAGCGTGTACAAGTCCTTAGAGCATTTGACCATGTGAAGCTTCAGATTCCAAGTTTCAATGGATCTGGGAATGTGGATGAGTATTTAGAGTAGGAAGAGAAGGTGGAGCGTGTTTTTTATTATTATCAATACGAAAATTACGAGAAAGTGAGAATTACTATTGTTGAGTTATCTAGATTTACCGCCATATGGTGGAAGAATTTTCAAGCCATGAGGAGATGAGAGAGCTACTGAGAGATCAACACTTGGCCCGAGATGAAAAGGATACTCAAAAACAGGTTCATGCTAAAAACTTATCTTCAAGATACCTTCACTTGGCTTTAGGAGCTGAGATAAGTAGGTCGGATTGTTGACAAGTCTATTTAAGAATTTCAAATGTTTATGATCCATTGCGAAGTGGAGGAACCACTAGCCTAGACAATTTCAAGATTCGTTACTAGGTTGAGAGGTGACATTTGAGACATTGTGGAACTCCAATGATTTACAACAATGGATGAGGCCATTAGAATATCCCAATGAGTAGAAAGACAAAGAAATACCCAAGTGTCGATGAAGATGCCAACTAGCTGATTTGGATAGGCAAGTCACCAAGCTCAGTCAAGTACCAAGCCGAGCAGAAAGATGGATGTTCGAGCCTAACTAAAGGGTCGATGTGACATTAAAGTGCCGACTCGAACTTATGAGAAGGTGCAAAGGTTTAGTAAGAAGATTAGCCAGATTAAGTGCTTTAATTGCTAAGGGTTCGAACACATAGCTGCTTAGTACCCGAACTGACAAATGATGATCATCAAGGGAGACATCTTGAGGATAAAAGTAGATAGCACTGATGAGGAACTTGAAGAAGAGGTGGTCTCTACTGAGAAAGAATTGATTGAAGAGGACATGTTTGTTAAGGACTTAGACTAGTAACTCATGGTTGTTTGATGTACTATGAACATGAAACCATTATGAGAAGAGGAGTAAAGAGAAAATTTATTTCATACTACTTGTAAGGTGAATGATCAGGTGTGTGCCCTTATTGTAGATAGTGAAAGTTGCACCAATGTAGCATTGGCCGATCTTATTTCAAAATTGAAGTTACCAACTGTTGCACATCTGAGGCTATACAAATTGCACTGGTTGAGTAAAAAAGGAGCATCATATGTTACTTGACAAATATTACTACCAATCACTATAGGGAATTACTTAGACTAGATTCTCTTTGACGTGTTGCCCATGTGTACTTCTCACATATTACTAAGTAGATTGTGGCTATTTGATATAAGAGTTATTTATGATGACTACAAGAACACATACATGATCTAGAAGGATGACCGGAAGATTATGCTAAACTTAATGCTACCGAGAGAAGTTAACAAGTTACAGATAAAACTTGCTTATGGATTGAAGAAGGCTCTGGTGATGAGTAGAGCCAAGCTCCTAGAGACCACCAATGTTGATGAATCGAGCTTCGTATTAGTTAGGTGCCTATTAGAAATGAAGGAGTGGGGTGAACTACCCCAAGAAATCAAAGAGTCGCTGGATGAGTATGCCGATCCATTCTTAGAATAGTTACTTGAAGGGTTACCCTCAACTCAAGGCATAGAGCACTACATTGACTTAATACCCAGCACTACATTGCTGAATAAGTTAAACTATCAGATGAATCCTAAACAAGCTATTGAGCTCCAACAATAAGTTAATGAGTTGCTAAAGAGAGGATATGTGAATGAAAGCCTCAGCCCTTATGCTATACTAACCCTTCTAGTGTCGAAAAAGGATGGAACCCAGCAGATGTGTGTTGATAGCTACACCGTGAACAAGGTTACTATCAAGTACAAGTATCCTATCTCGAGGTTGGAAGATATGCTAGATGAATTCAGTGGAGCAAAGATTTTCAGCAAGATTAATCTTAAGTTTGGCTACCATCAGATTCACATGAGGCTACGAGACGAATGGAAAACGGCATTCAAGACTCGACGTGGATTATATGAATAGATGGTCATGTCCTTTGGCTTATCGAATGCCCCGAACACTTTCATAAGATTAATGAATCATGTGTTAAGACATCTAATTGGGAAGCGTGTCATGGTGTACTTTGACTACATCCTAGTGTATAGTGCCAACATGCTAAGTCATTATAAACATCTTTGAGTTATTTTAGACACCCTTTGTGCTAAGAGATTATTCGGCAATATCAAGAAGTGTTGCTTTTACTAAGAGGAAGTGATATTCTTAAGCTATGTAGTCAGTAGAGGAGACTTATAAGTGGATGATGAGAAGATCCGAGTAATTGTAGAGTGGCCGTCTCCTATTACCTATATCGATGTGAGAAGTTTCCATGGAATGACTTTGTTCTATAGATGATTCATCAAGTATTTTAGCACCCTCGTTGTACCGCTTATTAAGCTAACAAAGAAAAACACTAACTTCCGATGGGGAGAAAGAGAGGAGAAGAGCTTTGTTGAGATAAAAGAAAGGATGACCTCCACCTCATGTTGGTTCTACCTAACTTTGAGAAAATATTTGAGTTGGAATGTGACACGTCAGGTGTTGGAATAAGTACTATCCTAATGCAAGAAAGCCAACCAATCGCCTTCTATAGTGAGAAGCTCAGAAGGATACAGTTAAATTACTTTGTGTACGAGTATGGCAGCATTATCTACTATCGAGAGAGTTTGTCATCTATACTGACTACGAATCTCTAAGGTACCTCCAAAGTTAGATTAAATTATTGAAGCGACAAGCGAAATGGATTGAATTCCTTGAGGGATTCAATTTCGTAATTAAATATAAGTAGAGAAAGAGCAACGTAGTTGTAGATGCTCTTTTAAGGAGACATGTGCTTTTAACCAAATTGCATATTAGACAGTTTGAGTTTGTAAGTATCAAAGAATAGTATTCTGGGATCCACACTTTGGACCTATAATCATACGATGCATTGATGGAAGAATTGTGAACGAGCATCATGTGGAGGATGGTTACTTGTTCCTAGGTTGAAAATTATGTGTGCCGACCTATTTATTGCAAGAACTGTTGATCAGGGAAGCCTACAGTGAAGGACTCTCTGGATATTTTAGAGAAAGAAGGACCTATGAACTGTTGAATGGTTGATTCTTTTAGGCGAGAATGAGGACAGATGTACACCAAGTTGTTGAGAGCTATATCGTATGTAAGAGGGCTAACTGCCGAACCGAGCAAGGGAAAACAATGCCTTTGCCTATCTTGATGAAGTCATGGATTGAATTGAGCATGGATTTTGTTCTCAAATTACCATGACCTACTTGAGGCAAAGATTCTATAATGGTCATTGTAGATTGATCCAGCAAAATGGTACACTTCATGCTTTACTTTAAAATTAACGATGCTTTGGCTATTACTTCTCTTTTCTTGTAGAAAATTGTGCGGATACACGGCATACCAAGAAGTATAGTTTTTGATAGAGACCTGAAGTTCTTGAGCCATTTCTAAAGGATCTTGTAGCATCGAAGGGGACCAAACTACTATTTAGTACTTCCTATCACCTCCAAACTAACCACCAAACAAAGGTGGTCAATCGCACTTTAGGATCACTACTCCAAGTTGCAATAGGTAAGAACTTAGCTTATCGAGATATCTGCTTATTGGTGGTTGAGTTTGCTTACAATCAAATAGTATATGACACCATTAATAAGACTCCCTTCAAGGTGGTCTATAGTTTCAATCTCGAGTTGCCCCTCAACCATACCGCTATACCTACACTCGCATAAGAGGACCTTAACACCTTGGTTAGAGTACAATCCCTCCAGCACATATATAATAAGGTTACTCGGCATATCAACTAAGTTGCTAGAAGAATGTAGGAGAAGACGAAGGGTAGGACAGTTAGACAATTCTAGCTAGTAGACTTGGTAGGGCTGCACCTCAATAAAGAATGGTTCCCAAATAAGAGGAGGAGCAAATTATTTGCATAAGTTGAAGGACCTTTCAAAATCCTCCAAAAGATTAATGACAATGCTTATAGATTGGAGTTACCCAAGGACTATGGGGTTTCTGAAGCCTTCAACGTTGCCGACCTCAACCCGTATTACCCTGACGGAGAGCTTACCAAAGATCATTCAGATTTGATCCCAAATTCAAAACAACTCGGAGGGAATCATGGGAATCAGGCTATTGGACCTCTGACTTGTTGCCATGCTTGAGGACTAAAGGAACTGGCAAGACAAATCCTCTTGTTCTTACCAACTCATGTAGAGGCCGAATATCTCCTTGTCGACCCATTCTAACTACCAAGTTGAATGACTACCTATTTCTTACATGTTGAGTGCTGAGAAACTGAAGGCCGAGATAACATCCCATCTTCATTCTCGCACATGCTTGACAAATTGCATACTCAACCTTACCCCTATCGAGATGCCAAGAGAGGGAGTTCAAATAAACCAAGCTACCCCTACTCAGACAAGTAAGTTGTTCGTACTTTTTGTCTACATCCTCCGATAGTATCACTATATGTATAGTATCATGTGTAGAATCCGTTACACTAATGATTTCTTTCCTTGTATATTCATTTTTACCCTTTTGTATCTTGTATATTACTTTCTTAGGAAATGTCCTTTTTGTCTTTTCCATGTTAGGCAAGTTGCCTTAACTTATAGGTATAAATACCCTTGTAATTGTAGCTGTAACAGATCATCATCATCCTTAATACACGAGTATTTTCTTCCTTGTGTAAATACTACTTGTTTACTCTTGACATCACTCTTATCTTAACCATTAAGCAAGGCTAAGTGGTAAGTGACCTCACCGAATCGATTCGTGCATTATATCGAATTATGCCATGAGTTCTCAAAAATTTCATTGGTGTGTCATATCCATTGGAGTTATTCGTGGGTTTTGCTTATTTTTCATTCGCATTTGTCCCTTTTTGTGCCATTCCTCATTATTCCTTTTAAGCTTTCTACAAGCTTAGACCCATCTAGTGATCGGCCTTATCTGTTATTGGTTACGGTTTGCAATAAGAATAATTTAATTTTGAGTTTTTAGAGTTATGAAAGTTTAGATGAAGAATTTGCTGAATTTTAATTGATGAATATGTATAAATTTTAAGTTTCATTGAATTCATTCTTTAGTTGGATTCAAGAAGATAAAAATGTTGTTTGGAAATTGATAAACTTATCTAAATTATGACCATAGGTAAATTTGTTATTGGTTTGGATCTGAAAAGATGAAAAGAATTAATATGAAGTATTTCAAAGGATCTTGAGAATTTTTGGTTAATTTATAATGATATTGTTTATGGAAATGTTCAATATGTTCAATATTAAATGGTTATCGTGTTTTATTATTTAGATTTCAAGACTATGAATTTTTGGTAATAATGAAATCAGCATAGAAGCTATGGACAACATGTTTTATGTAGAAATATGATAAACGGTATCAAAGTAGGAGAATTAGAAATTCAAGTGTGGTAAAGAATTTGTTTGTAATGTCAAATTAGGTTGAGTGCTATACTAGGCAAAACATAAGAGATGGTAAAGGTTTTTTATTTTAGCACCATGATTGAACGGATATGGGAATTCTAAGATCATTTTTTGTCGTACCTCTATTAAAAAACAATGAATTTTTGATAGTTGCAGATGTGGATATAGACCTAAATGAGTGGAACAAAACTATTATTGGCTTTTAAATTGAATGTGAAGAGAAATCATGGCTTGGAAATAATTTCTTCACAAGTTTCACATATTGACTGTTGTAGTTGGTAGTTGTCTCCATTAAGTATTATTTTTGTTAAGTCTACATATGCCTATTTGCAAAAAGAAGGAGTCAACTTTTGGTGTTGCATTAGGTAAATGGACTTGGATATGAAAGCTCCCAACATTGCTGAAGATTCAAATATTCATTTAGAGATTATTACATAATGCTTTGCCAGCATACATAGAGTTAGCTTAGAGAGGATTAGATGTGTTTAATGTATTTACTCATAGTTGTTATAAGTTAATGCTAATGTATAATTTCAAGACTCTTTCACCTTGCCTTTTGAAATATGGTTCAAGAAGAATTACAGTGTTTCAAGGATGGAAAGATGAAATAAAAAAAACTATCATTGGCATCTATGTTTACATTTTATTTGTGGAATTTTTGGAAGAATAAAAAAAACATGATTTTCAAGGACTCTCATGTGTCTTTGGCAAACTAGTGTCAATTTGCAAAAGTAGTTATCGTGGATTTTTAGACTATGCAAATGTGATAGAATCACACTATTGTGTCGATAAGACATCCATGTGTTGTTCCAATTGATGTTGTGGGAAGAAAGCGATTAATGTTTACTAGTGCATCTATTTGAGAGGAATGTATGTAAACATGAATTGGTAGGATTCTTTTCGAAATTGATGGAAGATTGTTACTAGGATATTCAATGCCTATTTCACTAATCTCGCTTGTGGAAGTTGAAATTTGGTGTATTGTTTATGGAATGTAATAACTAGCTGACTTAAATTGCTTGGACTATGTTCTTTGTGTTGATTGATATGAAGCTATTCGATTGATCAAGGATATTAACCTCGATTTCTTTTTTTTTTTTTTTTTTTTGCATGATGCTATTTTACTAGATAGGACCTATTATGTAGGCTTAATAATGTGGAGTTAAGGGCAACTTATTGTGAAAACAACTATATTGCAAATGCACTAGCTAAGGAGGGAGCAAAACTAGGTAATGGTTTTGTCTTTTATCATTCACCCCTTTGAGGGATTTTATCAAGTAATGTGATAGACTTATGTAAATTGCATATCCTTAGGTATGGTTAATGTATTCTAGATGCTCTCTTTTATAATTTAATTTTGTAGGTTTACCCAAAAAAAAAAAAGCATTATTATAAAATGTAGTAAGCTATATCATATTATTGGTAGGTTCATAACAAGTATTGTTGATGGAAATGTTAAATTACTAGAGAATTAAGATTTTATGGTATCTTGATTTTGGAAAACAAGTTTACAAATTACTAATGATAAGAAGTTATTGAATGAAAACTTAATTTGTTAAATGTGGTGTTACAATAAAATTCATGTTATACAAGAATGAGTCTTTTGATATGTCTCAATATGAAAATCTTAGTGGAAGCCATCTTTTGTGTTATTGGAAGTCAAAAGCCTAAAATCCAAAATTATTTTTTAAGCCAATTGCAAAATGATAATTTTAAAATTTCAATTTTCAAAAAAATAATTAGAAAGGGAGTAAATTACTAAAATATCCTACTTTAGAATTTAATTGGCTAAGGGTACATTAGTAAATTAATGAGTAAGATATTTAGAAGATGGAACCACCGCTAGTTACCATTTTAGGCTTAGATTAAGTTAAAGGGCTAAGGATATTTTAGAATTTTACTTCATGTTTATCATTTGAAAGGAAGTTCAATTAATAGGTAGTTATATTTCACATTGTATATAAACTTAATTTCTTATTTTCTTCCTTTTTTTTTTTTTGAAGATAAAATTAATTTTCTTCATTTGTAAATTAAGAATTATTCTTAATTTCAAGGGAATATTTAAAAATAAATTTAAATTTGGAAGGTTAAAAGTGGTACTCATTTTGGATTTAATAAGTTAGCCTTTGGATCTACACATCTCTAATTTTCAAAAATAATTTTTAAATTAGTTTTTCTTGCATACCAATAGCTAGGTTGGAACCAATCTTTCTAATTGATCCTAACATAACTTTTTTTTTACCGACCTTGTTTAGGTGGAGACTCCAAAATTTCCAAAATTAAAAAATATATATATAGTTTTTCCTTAATCATTAGTCAAAGGTTAGTATTAAATGAGTTGGGTTTAATACGAATCAAGTTATGGAAAATAAAAATAAAATATTTAGGCTCGACATGGGTCATAGAGTCACAGGTTGTTTCCATAATCCCATTTTTCTCTTTTTACATTATACGAAGAGGTCTATTGTAGGTAAAGCACACAATCAAGCTTGGTGTTCTATGAATGTTCTAAAAGTGTTTGGATACATTGAATCTTGATAGGTTGGTGTAGTAGGAGTAAGGTATGTTACGCCCTAAAGCGGTAAAGTCATAGTAGTTCTACCATGTAAACCATTTTAGGATAAAAACTGACTTTATAGCCGTTATTTTAGATTTGATTTACACAAGACGTTCACAACTAACCTACTTTAAAGTAAATAATTTATAAATTAAACATGTTACTTATCTATGAAATTATGAAAAATACATATTTATACTAAAATAACTCAAGTATGTTTACAAGATTTAGTAGCTTAATTATAATATACTTAAGTAATACATAAATTGATACTAAAAGCTTTAAAGATAAAATCCAAACTTGAGAGTATAATTAATCCTTAGTTTTATATCCCTATTCCCTAAGATCCAACAATTGTTAGCTTAATGGTAGTAATATGACTACTTCTTAACTAGCACCTACAACAACGTCTATAGGGATGTAAGCAACTAACTACTCAATAGGTTGAGATGAAGACTTAAAACTAGGCATCGAACACACACAGGATTATCAACTAGTTATTTTGATGCAATGTAACAAACAAAAACCATCGCACAACGTTATCTGGTCTGTCATAAGGAGTTTAGTGCACATTTTAACAACTTAAGAACAAACCTAAACTTATGCAATGGAGATACCGCACCTCCTATGACTACCTTTGAACCATTGACTTCACCTTTACTATGATCTCCTCTACTGTCACTTAGTACGACTAAGGATGAAGAAGAGACCCATTTTACTATTTAATGCTATCCCTTTTGAAGGGATTAGTATTTGGCTAGAAAACCTTAAATGTTTCCCCTAATGAGTTGTTATGTAGGTCCATTTTAGACTAATAAGTCATATATTTAGTTAGATTTGGTTTAAGATGTTTAAGCGTTTCATACAAATCACACAACTTTCAATCTTAAACATCAAAACAAAATCATATAATTAAGTCTAAAAACACGTATACACAAGCATGCGTACTGTCAATTATCTAACAAATACAATCAAGTATAATCCCAAGCCTCCGAATACTATAAAATGGTACTCTAAAATAACATAAAGTATTGATCCCAACTTACCTGGGCTTTTCCCTTTTTCACTTAAGGTGCGACTTGTACAAGTAATCGCTAATAATTCTTATAATACAAATGTTGTTTCAATACTCATATAACTATCTTATATAAGTTTTATTCTGTAATTCTTTATGTTATCTTTAGTTTACAGTTTTATTATACATAATTATTTAGGTTGTTAAATTTTTTACAATTATTCTTAATCTAGGTTAGGTTATGATTCAGTTTCCAAATCGGTTTTTAAATTAGGTTCTAATTCAATTTCCAGTTACGGGGTTTTATATGCGAACCCTGAGAACTCATTTTGAACTATTATGTGAAATTAATCACATTACACTTAGGTATCCTAAATGTCATGACCTCAAGGGGACTTAGTAGGATTGCTTAAAATTTTTATATCACATATATACTTATGATTCGAAAACCATCTTTTAAGTCAGAGATTGTAGAACTCTAATTAATTAATTACTAGGGTTTCTTATTTTTAATTTATTAACCTATCGTAATATATAAATAACTATGGATATCTAGTATTTCACATTTCCTTAGAACTACAGAGAATCGATATTCCCTACTAAACGATAAGATGAAGTAGTAAAGATTTAAAATTTAAACTTACTGAAGTTATAAAGTTTAAGTATAAAATTAATAAATTTGGGTAATATTTCAAACCAGCTATACAGCCTATCTTCAGATTCTAACTTCTAAGCATCTCAATGCTTATACTCATCGCTCAGCTCTTAACTCACGCTTGATTATCTATCGTCCTACAAGAGAAGGTTGTTGGGGAGTAAGTTATACGAGCTTAGTGAGATATCTCTTATACTATACCAGTAAGTAAGTTATCAAATAATTAATTAACAAATATATGAATATGTGAACAAGCAGTATGCCAAATAATATATGCAATTAACTAGTGCTACATATGACATTGGATTTAATGCCATTCGAAATAAGAGTTGGAGATACATCGGTATTAATCACAACCAGGTTTTAGCACTTAGGTTTTTAACTATAAATTGAAATTTCGTATTTCATAAAATATATTTTCATTTATAAAGAAACTCCAAAAACTCATAAATTCCTTATTCTAGTGGTAAGGTGGCCCTCCCAGTCTATACTTATGTCTTAACACGGTGGTCTCTAAACTCGACCCTCAACCACTTACAATTAACATCTTTTGTGCCAAGCAAGCCCATAAGCTAAGGGTAGGGTTTTGTTGTATATGTGCTCTTGTATTGTACTAATCAAATCATGTAGGAATCCCATCCCTATAAGGCCCTTCATTATTATTCAGCGTGAGGTGATGGTCAGAACATTATATGCAATGTTCGTGCTTATGCATGATCTATTTAATTTAAGTTAAGTCGAATATGATTAAGTTAATTTATTTGGTGATCAATTAGTATTAACAAACCATTCAAATCATGCAAAGATCAATCATAGAATCAATTCTTCAATTACCATATTTTTGCACAATAAGCAAACAACAGTCAATCACATGCATGTTCTCAAATCCCAAGTATCAATTTATTAATATATAAATTTAGGTATACTAATTATAAGCACAAAATAAGTATAGAGTCATTGAGAGTACTTACTTGACTAAAGCCGATGTAAATCCTAGTAGTCAACGGGCAGCTCCCCCTCCTGATTAATGTGTCTCAATGAATAAAATAATAAGAACCTAATGAGTATCTAGATGTAATACTAAACGACCTAATTAGTCAACTATGTAAATTCTCGTTTTCACTTAGGTATTAAATTATATATAGCTCTTTCATTTTAAATTCGATTTTTATGAACTTATAGTTAATTTTTATTTTTTTTCAAACGTACTTTCACATAGTAGGGTCCATTTTAGATGTGAAAAACCCACATTTTTCGATATAGGCTTAAATTGTTATAAATTTAGTTATTTTGACTTAAATATTTTTATTTATTAATTTTGAGTTTTTCTTTATTAATTTATGATTTAATTAATTTCTAAACTTCATATTTTTATAATACTTTATTTTTAATTCATGTTATGTAGATTTTTATTATTTTTTAAATACAGCCTAATTTTTCTATTTATTGTAATTTTATTAATAGTATTATAAATTTACTTAATTAATTTTCTATTATTATACTTTTATTAATTTGAAATTTTCGGTTTAATTTATATATTTCAAATAAATTGTTGACGTAGCATGATTTTATTGCTTTACGTGGGAATTTGTTGAATTTTCTTGATTTTTACATTTCTTAAATTTTATATTATTATTATGTATATTTATATGATATTATAATTAATTAATTATTATTCATATGAGCTTTATACATCGTTATGGGTTTCAACCCATATATATATACATAATTATATCTATTTCCTTTATATTATTTTAGATAAAATATTATACATATGTATGTATTTATATTGTACAATGGTTATCTAATCATAAGTTGTGAGGTTTACTATCGTCATTTTATAGGGTATATTCAATAGTTTTATTTTAGAAAGTATAATAAGATTTATATGATTAAATTATTGTCATTGAATTTATAGTAAACCTTGCAACAAGTATATATAGCCAAATTCATGTACAATTTATATTATTTTGAGCTTAATTGAAGCAAAACCATTGATTAAGGAATGAAACAAATGAATTTCAAGTAAGGAAAGAAGTCTAATAGAGACCATGGTTAAGGACCACTACTGTGGTCCCTACTTGTGATCCCCTCATTATAAACATCCGTTGAAATTTTGAGATATCAAACAAAGTGCAAGTATATACCCAAGCTTCATGGCCGTGTACCTCAACCGTGGACTTACAATGATTTTTTAAATCTTTTATTATTATTAGGTTTCCTTTGTATTTATAGGATCACTCCTTATAAATAGATGCTATAATGACTTGGTCGAAACTCTTCCCACTGAAGTATTATCCGTTTTAGTGTGGAATATTGTATGATTTTGTCCCTTGATGTAGTAGCTTCCCTGGCGATCACCCATCTTAGAATTGCTCCAGCTTAAGTATGCTTAATTTCGAAGTTTTGATGTACTCCAAGCCATTACACCGCTAACCTAAGCATGATTATAATTCCTTCACCTGACATATAAGGGGTATTATAATCCACCCCCTCTTATAGAACCAACGTTCTCGTCAGTTTTGCTACACATGTCCAAAACCACCACCAAGTAGAGCTCTGCCCTTCCAGTTGGTGGATTGCTTTTATACCACCTATAACAACCTAGCCAAAATTCTTGCCACCGAAGTACTACTCGCCTTGGCGTAGAATGTGCATAGTTTTGTTCCTTGATGCAACAGCTTCCTTAGTGATCACCCATCTTATGATTGCTTTAATTTGAGCACATTTAACTTCAGAGTTCCGATGTATTCCAAACTGCTATATCAAACGCATCTCGATGATTAAAATTCCATCATCTAGTATATAAGGGGTATTACAATACATGCTTAAAGAATGAACTCTAATCATCGAGGCACCTGTTAGTGTAGTGGCTTGGAGTATGTCGAAACTTCAAAGTTAAGTATGCTTGGGCTAAAGCAATCCTAGAATGGGTGACCTCCTGAGAAGCTGCTGCACTAGGGGATAAAGCTATGCAGCATCTCACGACCAAGCGAACAATTCCTCGATGAGAGAAGCTCCGATTAGGTTATTACAGGTGGTATCAAAGCAATCTATTAGCTAAAAAGGCGGAGCCTTGCTTAGTGGTGATTCTATACTTGTGTAACGAAACTGACGAGGACATTAGTTCTGTAAAGGAGGTAGATTATAATACCCATTAAATACTTAGAGAATGAACTCTAATCATTGAGATACCTTTTGGTGCAGTAACTCGGAGTACGTCGAAACTTCGAAGTTAAGTATGCTTGGGTTAAAGCAATCCCATGATGGGTGACCTCCTGGGAAGCCGCTGCACTAAGAGACAAAATCGTGTGATGTCTCACACCAAAGCGGAAAATTCCTCAGTTAG